>JANHFX010022732.1:0-61263 GCA_027560015.1 Chloroceryle amazona | reverse complement strand
AAAAAAAAAAAAAAAAAAAAAAAAAAAAAAAAAACAACCAAAAAAAAAAAAAAAAAAAAAAAAAAAAAAAAAAAAAAAAAAAAAAAAAAAAAAAAAAAAAAAAAAACAAACCACGCGCACAAAGCCGGGGCTTCCGCGGCGGGGCACCGGCTGCCGCGGAGGGGGCTGCGGGGACCCGGAGTCGGTCTCAGGGTGCGCTCGCAGCTCCAGCCGCGATGGCGGCCGGTTGTGTAACCGGGCGGGCTGCCAGGCTGCGGGGGGGTCCAGGGGGGAGACAGGGGTTAGGGAGAAAAAAAACAAAGAAAAAAAGGAAATAAAGTAAAGAAAAAAAATAAAACAAGGTGCGAAGAAGGTGGAGGGAGGCAAAGGAAAGAGCGGGCGGGAATTGGGGAGGGGGACTGCGGCAAAAGACGAAGACAACAAAAAAGAGCTCAAAGCAGATTGTTCCAGGCTGCCCGGCCCCGACAGCCCTGCAAGGGGTCACCGGCTGAGGGGAGCCCAGCGCCATGAAACTGCCTTCGCGGGGAAGGTAAACCGGCAAAAGTGCTTGGGCACCACTGAAAGCAAGTGATGGGAAACGATGCCGGGCATTACGCTGCTGGAAATGGCAGAGTCCAGGTGTCTGGCAGGAGCAAACTTCTTTCTGCTCTGCTCCCCTGTTGGCCTGGTGACCTGAAACTCACTATAAAGACAGGTGACAAGGAAACTCCAGCAGCAGCTGGAGACAGGGACTTGGCAGAGCTATCACAGCAGCAAGCTCTGGCAGGCATCCACGGAAGAGCTCCTGGTCTGTGTTTGCTTTCAGGCTCCTCCAGGAAAGGTGGAAGAGGTGGTGAAGTTTGCTATTGATGCAGGCTACCGCCACTTTGACTGTGCCTATTTCTACCAGAATGAAAACGAAATAGGGAATGCAGTCCAGCAGAAGATCAAGGAGGGAGCTGTGAAACGGGAAGACCTTTTCATTGTCACTAAGGTACAAGAATGCAAGAATATTGGAGCATTTTCCTTATCTCAGAGAGAAACCCTTGTTACATCTGTCAGATAACATAAGGACCTATTCCCTTCTCTAACATTCACTTCTGGGTTGTCTTGTTCTGTGATATAAACTCCATCCTTTCTTTGCAATTTGACTGAACTTTATCAGGAACCATTGACAACTTTGTGCTAACTGATCTAATAAGTTCCTTGCATCTATTAAGTCAATTATACTGAAGGTTCAATTGCATGCACCCTAGAAAGATCAGCAAAAACAAAAGACAAGACAGATGTCCAAATTCAAAGGTGCTGTGCAAGACATTTACAAATGGTGTCATGTACAAAACATAAGCCTGCAAGGCAATAGGTGGACAGGGCAGGAGGACACGAGTTTGGCTTCAGTCTGAGGTTGGCCAGTTAAAAGGGTCAGAAAGATGGTACCAGTGAGCTGCTCAAGACTCAAAATTTATGATGAAAAAGTAGAAAATAAAATTCTGCCACTAAAAACTTTGCTGCGTCAGGTACACACAGCAGATGTTACATTTCTTTCTGAGAATCTCTTCTCATAAGTAGGAATACTAACTGTCCACCTTCATGGCTGACTCCCCTCTTTCTGCTATGTCTGTCCTACTTTACCATTCAAACATTGACATCCTTGTCGTCAGCATGCACTGAGTAGGTGGGGAGGGAGTTTTCCTCCCAGACCAGCAAGGGAAAAGGTTCTGTCCCTAGGTCTGGACTCTGGAAGCTGTCAAGCTGGACAAGTCAGGCTTGCTTTCTTCTCACAGTTGTGGAACACCTTTCACGAGAGGTCCTTGGTAAAGGTAGCATGCCAGAAGAGCCTTACTGCACTGAAACTGGACTACCTTGACCTCTACCTGATGCATTTCCCTATGGGATTCAAGGTACTCCTTCTCTGCATCCCTCTTCTCCTTCCCTGGTGAGAAACAGGGTGCATTCTCTCATCTATGCTGTGACCATCTTCATTATGCAGCTGGGATGGATTGTGGTTCATTTGGCTCTTCCCTGAACCTGCTGGTAACAAACATTCGGTCACTAACTAGGTAGTGGTATGTTTTAGCATGTGGGTCTGGCTTTCTATGCAGTTGGGGCTACATAGCTGCAGGGAGTGAACACCTGGGTCTGCAGGGAAACTGGAGCCAACAGAGAATGGTGCAGTTCTGCTAGGCCAGAACAGTGGGAACATCTCAGGTCTTGGAGGTGGTATCTTTATCTGGCATGCCCAAAAAATGTGCTTTTTTTTTTTCCCAGTCCACACCTGTGCAAAATAAACAATAAAAATCCGTAGAATAAAGGTAGGGCACTTCCATTCCCTTGTATCCAGACCTGCCTAAATTACATAATTACTACTAGTCCCCACTCTTTGGGTGCAGGGAGTGATCTGTAAAGTATGGCCCTCGACAAAAGAGAATAGTGATGACCATAGAGAATTCTTAGTTATGCATTATGTTTTAATAACCTGCCAGAAACACTAGTAAACGGTAAGAAATCCAGCTCTTAAAGTCTTTGTATCATCTGCCTTGAAATGACAGGCTGGTGAAGAACTGCATCCTGCGGACGACAAGGGAATGAGTGTCCCCAGCGATACAGATTTTCTGGACACGTGGGAGGTAAGTTAATATTTGCCCCTTAGAGAAGGGTCTCATCATGAAGGAGGGAGCAGAGATCTGTGTGCACCATGAAATTAAGGGCTGGGTTTGGGGACAGAGGATAGTTGCACAAAAGTGTATTTGGTGACCAGAATAAGCAGCACTGCTGCTCCCCCTGGTTTTAGGGAGCAAGAGAGGGATGTCTTTACTAAGATTAAAGAGGAGGAAGCTGTCAGCACTGTAGGTGCTGTCACTGAAATAACACTTGAATGCACACAATAGTAGAGCCAGAGGGTATTTTAATCCAGCTGTCACTGTTAATTTAGTGGGTGTTTCATAGAGATAGGGAATTCTCATGCTTTTCAGCATTGGCTATCAGCATCTAAGGCTGTCCGTCAATCTCCCTTTCCTCATGGACTAATGGGATTCAGGGTATGCTCCTGCTACCTGCACCTCTGTGATAGCAATAGTTTTCTCTACAGTAGCAGATAAAGGTTGCAAGAAAGTATTTTCTGGTAACAGAGTTGAAGCCAAGATTCCTCCCTGCTGTGTTCTGTCATGTCAGAGGTAGCATGCAGGCTACCTCCCTAGTTAGGGAGGTGCCTCCCTAGTTTTTTGGCTCTGGTGAAAATACCCCCCAGAGAAGATAAAGCAAAAGAATTCTGCTTCCACTGCAAAAGGGTTAACTGAGCCATTCTTGCATTGCTTTCTCATCTGAAATGGGACATGGAAGCATTACAGGTAATACAAGTTAACAAAGATTATTTTTTCTTCTTATTTGAGAACCCATTATCTAATCTAGCTTGAGTTGTTTGTTGTTTTGTCACTAGCTTCAGGGAAATTAGATATTGAAAAAACCATGTCATGACCACACACATTGGTTGTCTTTCTACATTAGGCGATGGAAGAGCTGGTGGACTGGGGCCTGGTAAAAGCCATTGGTATCTCCAACTTCAACCATGAGCAGATTGAAAGAATATTGAACAAGGCGGGACTGAAATACAAACCAGTAAACAACCAGGTAAGATGTTTATTTCCACTGATATCAACTCACCTTGGAGTACTCCTAAATATGTTCCTGCTACACTTCAGCTCTAAAACTGACTTTTGCAATGACCTTTAAATAGTTTTTGTCCCACTGAAAGATCTCACAAAGCACTAGGTGCTCTCTGGTTGTCTGAAAGACCTTTCAAGTCAGGGTGTAGTGAAGCCTTTTATAATGTAGGCAGGTGTCAGTCTTGATGGTTTTTAGCTGACAGGGATCTCAACAGAAAAATATCTTTGTAGGCTTGTGTGCTATAATGCAGTGGAGATTTTTAGAACGCCATCATACAAACGAGTGTAGATTGTGGCTATCACAGTAACATGAAACAGTTGAGTATTTAATTTTTAAACATCGGAAAACGGCAAAAATCTCCCTTACCTTGTATAGGACCTTGTGACTTTCTGTAGCCTGTCTTCTTTTTCACGATCCCAAGTACTACTTGGATGTCATGGCCCAAGTTGTCTCAGGCCCTTTCTGCCAGCCATAAAATAACCAGCAAAATCCCTGCTGTGAGCTACTGCACAGGCATACTCTAACTCATTCACTGGACTTACTCCTTTTCAACCTAAACCATTTCATCTTTAAAAGGAGGGTTGAGGTGTACAATTATATAACAAATTCTCCCCATGTACCTCATGAATGAAATCACAGGACAGCTGGGGCAGCAGGACCTTCTGACTTTCTTCCATAAGTGACTTCTTTGCACTTGCCTGAGAATGCTGAATGCCCATTTCTGCCAGCTTCGGAACATCCAGGGAAATACCCACAGGGGTTCCTGTGCAGGCTGGGTGCTGCCTCTGGTGCAGTGCTGGTCTTGGGGCTAGTGTGTGGATGTAGGCCTTGGAAATACTTTATTGAGGCCTGCAAAGTTCTGGTGGGGATGACTCCAACTAGCTCCATGTTAAAAGCAGCACCAACTCCAGCAGTTTACAGAACATGAAGCTTTGACTCCAGTCTGCTTGTTCAAGGTGACATATTGCACAGCACAGGCAGAGCCCTGTGAACAATACTATGGCTTGTGGCAAGTTGAGCAGCATCCCTGGGAAGGCTTCTGTTGTTCTGATTTATCTTCCCTGAATGGGTGGTCACAAGATCATCTGAGCTAACCTAGGGAAGCTCATCTTCCCAGGCTTCTTCAGGAATCAGAGAGACTCCTTGAGGAGAGGAGAGCTTGGGTGACTTGGAACAGAAATTAAACTTAAGAGTGTTCTGAGCTGCCCTTGTGAGGATGCCATTCTGTTGTGAAGTAGGCCAGGGAGGATGATTTCCCTGATTCCAGACCCAGAGAGCACTTTCCCTCTTCTCATCTATTCCTAAGTATCTTTGTGCAGTATGTAGCATGGGGAAGCCCTATTCTCTGTGCTAGGCCTCTAGGTATTGCTGTGACATGAATGACTTCTTTATAAGATAGATTTTATTTCTGATATTGTCAGTGTTTTCTTCACAGTTTCTGTGACTCAAGAGGAATTAACACGTTATGCTGTAGAGCCCAATGCAGTCTCCCTCTGTATCAACCACGGTGTTTCTGTGCTTGCAGATCGAATGCCATCCCTACCTCACCCAGGAGAAGCTGATCATGTACTGCCAATCCAAAGGGATTGCTGTGACTGCATACAGTCCCCTTGGCTCTCCTAACCGCCCATGGTAGGACAGCACTACAGCCTTTCCCTACACAAAACAATGCATTTGCAACTTGAGTCTTTGAGGCAAACAATGTAAATACTTAAGGTATAATGAGAAAAGTGCTGTTGCTTTGTTGCAGATTATGCTACACAAAATGTCAGGTTTCCTGCAGGGAAGCTATCTTCCTACTGTTGAGATCCTGGCTTTTTGTTTTTTCAAAATAGGGCCAAGCCCGGAGATCCTGTGCTGCTGGATGATCCCAGGATTAAAGAGATTGCAGTTAGACATCATAAAACCCCTGCCCAGGTCAGTGGGGCTGTCAGGGCAAACTATTCCTCCTCCTCTGAGAGTTTTAGAGGCTGATGGGCAGTCTTAGCAGATGCCTAAAAGGCAAGAAAACAAATCCTGGAGAAGCCAGGATGTAGAAACAGCACAGGCCAAAACCAGTTACAGTTTGTCAGTAGACTGCAAGCAAAGCTGTAGTAAAACAAATGGATTCTTCATGAAAAAAAAAAGAAAACATAGAGACAAGAAAGAATGCATTTGAACCGATTTCTCGGTACCCCTGTGTTCATGGCTCCTCCTTGCCCTTTCCTAGGTTCTGATCCGGTTTCATATCCAAAGAAACGTGATTGTCATTCCTAAGTCTGACAAACCACAGCATGTGGAGGAAAACATCAAGGTGAGGTCTCCATTAGGACTGCTGCTACCTTTTTACACAGGATAGGCACCCACTCCCATATCTCCTCCACATTTCCAAGCAGCATCGAAGGGACATTGGAAGGGGAGAGGAGAGGAGAGATCTGAAGCTTTGGGCTCAACACTCCCTGACCATCTTGTTCTCTAGGGAAAAGCATTTTGTTCCTGCCAGGAGAGAAATGGGTTACACCAGGGTGGTCTGAGCTCTGCTGCTCTGCAAAAGGAATCCCAGTTTTTGGACTTGCCCTCAGGGAAATGCTTAGTGAGCACCTCTTTAGGGTGTAAAGGAACAAAACAGCAACATCAGATGTGTTACAGTTTATTCCCTGCTTAAAGGCTGCGCTTCCTCCTTGCAGGGAGTTTCAGATGGGTGTTTGCTCATAAAGCCTGGCATCTTAAATGATATCTTAGTGTTTTCAATTCATGCTGCTACTTTTTGGATGTAGTTCTTCTGCAAATCACCATCAAGAATTCTTAGATGAGTGACTGAGACAACTAATTGTAGTCAGTACCCCATAGCTATCTGTCTGCTAGTTCCAGTATTTGTAATAAAGGGAGTAATCCATCCTTTGCACCTTAAGTTTTCTTAAGGTGCTTTTTCTTACAACACAACTTGCACTGGTGTTTCCATTCAACCACCCAGAACTGTAAGGTAGTGCTATGAACAGCACCTCAGAAACAAAGGGTGTGGCTTGATTCTTTGAAGAGCAAATTGGTATTTGGCTGAGAAAGAAGAGGATTTCTTACCTATGCTTACTGTGGGTTTAGTATGTTCCTACCTCAAGTCAAAAAAGGCATGAAGCACACTCAGTACCTAAATACTCAGGACTGTTAAGTAGTTTTATTTTTTTCCCCTGCTAGGTGTTTGACTTCGAACTGTCCAAAAAGGAGATGGATGTCATCCTCAGCTTTAACGGGAACTGGAGGGCAGTTCCAGTGCTCCAGTAAGTTCCCTTATTATCCATTAGGCCTATCTCTACCTGTATTATCATCCCCTATATCTTAAAAGCATACACGATGAAAACCACGGAGAGCCGATGTCTTAAACCCCAGACCACAGATAATGAAACACGTCCTGGAACTGGTGTCAGGAGAGAGATTCATTTGGGGTATTACCTTCAGCATCTTGGTGTTGCACGTGCTTCTTCACATGTCTGTGTTCAAATTAAGGACAGCAGCAAAACTTGAGTACTTTGGCCATGGAGGAGGCAGACTGCAGCAGGGAAATGCATCTGAAAATACTTCCTACAACACTTCAGTAACCAGTTCTTTCTCTTCACAGAGCTGTCAACCACAAGGACTACCCATTCAAAGCAGAATATTAATGCCAGTGGCTTCTGTGAGAGCTCCATGTAACTCCCTCCAGATTAGAGGTGTACTCTGTAGCCTGGTCCTGTTCTTCTCTTCTTGACAATCCTTACAAGCAGTTATTTGTCCTCCTTTTTTAAGAGGAGACCACTAGCTGTTATTAGGATGTATCAGTGGGGCTGGTTCCTTCATAAAGATGATTAGCAGAAATCTGGCTTTGAATAAGAGTTAAAAAAAGAAAAAGTCTCCTCATTTCCTTTTTTCCTTAAAGATATGTTCAATCAAAACCTCTGTTTTACTTATACACTTTTTGCTGTTTTCAGTGGGTTCAGTTATACTGGCTCATGAGCTGCTGTAAAAGTGTTCTCTTTAATGATTTGCTTTTTACACAGTTCTGATTTTTACAGTTTGACTCTCTAATGCTTTAAATTTTTTTATGAATAAAGTTTGAATAACAGCAAGACTTAATCAGTGTAGTTCTTAAATGGTTTCATATAATTAGTTAGAAAAACATACCCGAAGTCTGCTTTTTCTTTTTAATCTGAATACAGATGGAAATGAGCTTCTATTATTCCTGCACAAGGAATGCAGAGACTATTCTGTGACTTATGCATCAAACAGGATTCTGCTCTAGCTAGAACCTAAAGAACAAAGTTGTACCTATTGCCCTGCATGGCTTTCCCTCCAAACACCTAGAAATTGTACTCTTGTGAGATCAGTGATGAAAAGTTGAAGCCTGAGTAAAATTTCAGGTAGTATTTTCAGAAAGATAATGTTAGGCCAAAGCAAAGGCAGGCTTGAAAAAGGCTGTTTTATGGCTTTCTACACAGACAAGAGAAAGTCTGTCTAGGATGCTGAGTGAGCTGCAGGAAAACATGATTAGAAATTAAGGTGGCGATTTGTATTTGAAAAAATCATCACTTCATAATGGTATCAAAGCAGTAATAAAACTTGCAGCACTGCTGCATCAGCCACTGGGATTTGTCTTTTGCCAATTCTGGCAGGAGGTAGTGCCCGCTGGTGGGAGGAAACCATGACCACACCACTTTACCACATTTCCTAAAAGTAAAACCAATTGTGCTCATCATGATTTCATGCTCTCAGACAAGGCAATAACTAGGAAAAAAACCTAACTTACCTACATCAACAGGGAGAAGTGTTGCTTCGGTAAAACTTCCAGAGAACCACAACAACCTAATCGGTCAGCACGAGGCAGGAGACCAGGCACACTTTCAAGCGTACAAGCTCCTTTCAGGTTAAATTAGGCAGCATCTGATTATTTCTCCCCCACTGGTTGAGAAAGCTTTGCTTGCTGCAGCTTTCTACTTCTTCCCGTGGAGCTGGCAGCAGCCTGGGCAACCTCTCTTTCAAATGACCATGACCCGTGTAGAGCGGGGCGTTACTTGCTGTACTGCCATTAGAGCAAAACTGAAGTAGATAGGAGGGTGACATGAGAGCCAGGAGCTTCCCAGGCTTGGTCCCTGTGATCATCCAAGCCTGGAATCACATCCCACCAAGTCAGAGAGAAGAAACACGATGGTGCTCACACACAAAACTTTTTTCAGAGCAGGATCCCTAGGTCAGAACCTGCCTTGCTGAGCATGCTGACTTCTGGGTGATGCACAGCTCCTGTCTTGTACTGATAGGCAAGACAATTAAGATTCCCCACAAGCACTTTGAGATTCTTTCCAGTGATACCTTATCTTACACAGCTTTACACAATTCCTATTCCAGTTAGAACAACTGACTTATTCCTGCTCATTAACAAACAGGGGGCTGATGATGGAAATATTCCATTTATTGTGGATGCAGTTTCAGAATACATTGTTTGAACAAATCATTTTTATTGCAGCTATTGGATGTATTTGAAAGACGCAGAGGAGTGCTTACAAAACCCCCAAACAAAAAACAAGACAACTCAGACAATTTCAGGCACAGTTTCACCCCCTGTAGATAAGTACATGCACCTCTATATGTAAACAAGATGTTTCAGCTGAGCAGGGAAACACATCTTTGGGCTGAAATATGACATTATTCTTCTTAAGGAAGAATTCAGCTACTCTCAGAGGTGGAAGTGGTGAAAAGGGAGATCCTGGTAGTTGCAATGCACAACAAAGCTGTTTACAACGTGCTCAGGGGCTACTTCAGTTGCTCAGTTTATGCCACCCATACACTGTAGGATGTAAATACTAAACTGTATGGCATGTAAATTCAAACCAAGCTGACATCTTATAGCCATCGTGTTTACTATATACAAATGAAAACATCTGTAAATAACATATTTGGGAGAGAGAGTTGAAAAGAAGCACTATAAAGATAGAGGTTTACTTCATTTTAGGTGGACAGTGTACGGCACTGACAGATGGCAAGATTTAGTGTATACAGTCATTTGAAACAAGCTCCAACTGTGTTTAGGTGGTTTTTTGGTTTGGTTGGGGTTTTTTTGGTTGTTGTGGTTTGTTTTTTTTTTTTTTTTAATTATGGTAGTTTTATATAAATTAAACTACAACGTTTTATACAAGTGACCTACTTTTGACCCTCTATACCCTTACCTTTTCCTCTTTTAAAAGTATACTTTCTTTTTAATTACCTGTTACCAGGCAACTGACATTTAAAATTTTTTAATACTTATCCCACCATACCTCTAATGGCAATTATAAAATCTTACTATAGAAAAGTGTGTGATTTTGTCTTTATTTTTTTAAAGCTGTGATATTGGCTAATTATGTATGTTTATTACTAAATATAATACTCTAGCACTTATTAAAGCATTCTACCATTAGTAGTGCCTTTAGGCTAAACTTTGTAAAGCTATGTGTGTATATACTCTAAATTGCATTCAATTTCTAGTCACTAACAACAAAAAGTAGTATCAGTACCGCTGTCAGCTAACATAATCAATTAACATAATCAATCCAAATTTAGGTATTAACTTAAACTAGAATGGAAAAATTGATACTTTAAAAAAGTATAAAACAAAACAAAAAATTAAAACATGTTATTGATGCAGTATTTCTCATGACATGGGCAACTTAGAGAAAATATTACATTGTCAACTAAAGATATTTCTTCCATGCCTTAGTCTAAAGTGCAGAAAGAAAGACTTCTGTAATACAAAAGTAACCATTGTTTTTATCGGTTTACTGCACACCTTTCTTAAGCAACTTCACTTTACATGCATTTTGAGTTGACCTCTTATGCCAGTTGAAATCACTGTTCAGTTACATAGTTATGACTATCAGTAGGAAAGTCTATATATATTTCACAGCATGGGTTTCTTTAGGAATAAAGGCTCTTGTGCAAAGGCAGTACTATTAGGATGAATGTCTAGACTGATTATTAAATACAGTGCTAATATACATGGTTTTAACTGGGATAATGCAAAAAGACATTTTGGTAAATAAACATAAATATAAAAAGAAAAATTTAGCACTTTTTCCTTTTTTTTTTTTTTCCTTTTTTTCCCCAACTGATTGGTCCAGCGTCTCTAATGTCCATCTACGGTTCTTTCTCAAATTGTCTCAAACCTGCTGAGAAAGAGAAAGATTAAAGATGGCTTGAAACAACCTAAACTTATCTCCAAACTAGAGAAGGTATGGCTCTAGATTAACACATGGCATGTAATAAGGCAGGACACAAGCTAGATGCTTCTATGCTCATGTACTGGGAGTGGTCACAGGTGGTCTCCAAGAGGACAAGCAGGATTTCACCACCTCTCTCATCTCTGACAGTCCCAGGAAGCAGCTCAGGAAGAGCTCAGGAGCCTCCCACCCAGAATCATGGGGGTGCTGCACCCAGTGCTATCCCCAGCCATGCACACCTGGCTGCCCTGCTAATGCAGGCTGTGCTGCAGTGCTTGGTGGTCCACAGCAAGCTGGCTCCTGAGAGCCTCCTCCTGCAACCACTCTCCTGAAGCTCTCTTCTCCCTCAGCCTTAGAGGAGAGACTTGGTTGTGTCCAAAGCACTCAGTGGGGTCTGCTCCTCTGGGGAATGACACGAGACTGCTAACACCTTCCATGAGAGTAAAGCTGAACTAATACTGAAGGAGCCTGAAAACTCCTCTCCTGACAGCTCGGTTTAAAAAAGGCAAAGAGGAAGAGGCAAAGAATTCTATTTTGCATGACTCAACTGATAAGAAAAGTTCACCTTTGGCTTCACATACGAATGTGAAGAAAAACACATGCACATAGTAATGTGCTGAAACCCAAACAATTTTCTATATTTGATCATTTCATTCCTAGTGAACAGTTAAGGGATGTTGCAAGACCTAATAGAGACCTTCCAGTACCTGAAGGGAGCTGATTAAAAGCCTGGAGAGGGCCTGTTTACAAAGGGAAAGGATGAGGGGCAGTGGTTTTAAATTAGAAGAGTGGATTTAGATTGGATGCAAGGAAGAAATTCTTTACCATGAGGGTGGTACAACACAGGTTTCCCAGGGAGGTGGTTGAGGCCCCATCCCTGGAGACATTCAAGGTGAGACTTGTTGAGTCTCTGAGCAACCTGCTCTAGTTGAAGATGGCCCTTCTCTCAGCAGGGGGTTGGACCAGATGACCTCTAGAGAACCCTTCCAAACCAGGCATTTCTATGATTCTATGATCGTCAAAGCCATTAAATTGATCAGTGAATTTCCATTCTTTCCTGCTGGTCCTTAGGCACATAATTCCTTTAATTGGTTTTATTTGGAGTGGCTTAGATAAAAATAAAATTTAAAAAGCCAGGAGCATAATTTTGTTTTGGTTTGTTTTTATTCTGTACAACTAGGTTGTGTTTCACCAAACTACTAGTTTCAAAATGACAGTAGTTAAGACTTTTTTTTTTTTTTTTTTGCCTTAAGACACCAGTGCATGGCTCCGGCAAAAATAGTGTTGCTGCTGATCATGTTTGGACTTCAGGCCAGTCTGGGTATGCAGAAGCACATGAGACTCACAAGCAGCCAGAGGAATTAGAGGAACCAAGACTGATGAATTTTCGTCAGGCTTCATTACTCAGCAGCAATGTTTAAAATCAGATGCAATGCTCATTCCCAATAGTACTGAAATCTTCAATTTCTACTGCAAATGCCTCACTTTTTTGGTTCCCTCTCTTTTTCTTCCCTTTAAAAGAGCCTTTCCCTGGTGCCTCGCATTTGCTGTAATTAGTTAAATGACCATCCTAATTCTCAGGCCTCACACAGTTTAATGATACCCTCCAGCTACAGCAAACATGCTACGTGTCACTTGAACAAGGCTTTGCAAACTTGGCTGGAACACTGCTAGTCCTCAGTCCACCTGGAAAGATTATTTAGATTTGTTTCTCAAACATTCATATTTTGATGAAATTGCAACAGAGCTTTTGAAAGGAAAAAGGTGGAGGCTTTTTTGCATAAACATTAACAGCTTTAGAATTTGAAAACACATATATGCCTGTGTGAAAATATGGTGATGTTTCTATTTAATGTGCAGATGTGTTGTTAGAATTACTTACCATTAGTCTCTGATTTTTTCCCCATAGCTGATACCTGTTTGCAAAAGTAATAATCCATTATTAAAGGTGAATAAGGAAAAAAAAAAACACAGCTATTTTTAACAAGAAAAAAAATAAAAATCAACTCCATGGAAAGGACAGATTTCCACATAGAACACAGCTCTGCCAAATAGGAATGTAAAGGCTACACACTGCTTGTGGTTTTCTGTGCCTCGCTGTACTTTCTTTCCGATATAAAAAGGCAGGTTAGTAACAAAAGACATGTAAAGGCCTCATTCCAACTGACTGACCCTATGAAGTTGAATGGCACCCTCCCCCTAGAAAGCCTTCCACAGAAATATTATCCTTTTAACAATGCACTGAAGTGTTACCTTAGAAGAAGAAGCTGGCTTTTCAACGGACTGCTTCTCCCAGAGATTACGTTTGCCAGATACATCTCCTGGTTTTAAATCCTGTGTTTTCAATTTAATGTCAGAGAATAGACACCAACATTAGCACAGGTTTATTATGTTAGAGAGGATGTTAGAATACAACTTCCTCATAAAAAAAGTTGAGGAGCATCCACCACTGATAAATATTGCATTGTCTATAAAGCTATTCAGAATGATACTTCACATAATGACACATATACATGCTTAATGACACATACACATGCTTAATGACAAAACCCAATCCTGCTGCATCTATGTAGTATTGCACAGACTGGCCATAACTTATAGAAAGTACAGTGAAATGTTACTGCATAACTGGGTTTTTAAGAAAGACAATTCCAATTTTTGCAGAAAAAAAAAGAGAGATTCATTTAAAAGTAGAGCACCTCATTTATGTTAGATAAGAATCAAAATATTTCATTTTTTAAAAAAAAAAGTAAAAACCATAGAGTAAGACTCCTAATACAATTGAAAAGCAGATTTTCCCCTGCATTCTTAAGTATAGGTTTCAAGATTTAATACTGTAGTCCTTTGTATCCATTTGAATTTTCACCACATCCTTTAAAACCTTAGAACATACCAATGACTAGCCCAACAGAAAAAGAAAACAACAAGCAGGTGAGGTTAAGTAATTAAAAATAATCATATTCTCTGAAAATTAGTGTATATAGAGACTAAGCAAAACTCAATAAAAATGTCAAGCTGCTTCTTGAGGAAAAGCAGGGCTACTAGATGGCATGTGCCAGGCTAGTAGCAATGCACCTGCTTAAGGACAGACAGGTTGGTAGCTCACTCTGTGGTTAGCAAACAAAAGACTCTTGAAACAATTTTCAACATAAGTACTCTCCTTTTTTAACGTGTTCAAGAGTTATTTGCACCCAACAGAGGTGGTCAAGAATTGGGTCATTATTTACAGACAAAGATGGCTGATAATGGTTAAAACTTTAAGACAAATCTGTATATCAAAAAGAGAGTTCAGCAGTAAAAGGAAAAAAAAAAAAAAGCAAAATTGCAGTGGACCTTATCACAAAACCACTTGCAGTGGACGTTACCACAAAGCCACTTCCATAAGCCTGAACTAATTGGGGATCTGTGATTTACTTTCACCATAAAGCTAATTGTGATCTTTGCTCCCTCTACTTTTAATTGAATGTTGTACCAAAAACCACCAGAACCTTGATGTTCAGTGGAATGGGATGGGGATAAGAAGTTACTTGCTGTCTAAAAAACTATAGGTTTCCCTTTTATTTATCCCAGTTAAAAGAAATAACAAACATAAAACCCACATATTACAGATGTATATCATTCTTCATAATCAGTTATAAAGGGGTTTACCTGACCAACTTAGCAAACAGACCCCCAAAGAAGAAGAATAGGAGGAAGGCAGGTTCATTCAAGCAGAGATATTGAAAGAAGAAAGAACAATCTATTGAGAAAGAGGGAAATGAAGACATAAATAGAAACAGTTGGCTGAGGGGAAAACAAGAGGTTCATTATACATTACCTAAAAGATTCAGCTTAAGAGAGGAAAATCTGGAGGCAGATTCTGTGTTGCTTTTCAGCAGTTGTGATTAAATACCACCAACCACAATGACTCCTTTTGTTTTTATATACATGTTCGTAAGGACATAGTCTCCATGTAGCTATCAGTAAATACTGGCTTTAGGGACAATGCTGCAACCTTGAAGCTCCTCTTTGCAACAAATAGGAGTGTGAATTGAGAAAGCGTTTTTCAGGTTGCATTTTTCAGAAGGTAAAAACTGCTACACAAGTATATGGGAAGAAACTCGTTCTTTAATAAAACCTCAAAGCTGAATCATTAACACCACGAGTGATGCCCTGCCATTCTCCAATATGGACACCCCCCAACTCCGGTTCCTCATCCCTACCCTTCCCAATCCCACAGTTACTTCCTTTCTGCTCTTTCCCTCATGGACACTGCTGCTTCCCACACTCCCTGCTTATTTCTTTGATAGCATTTGCTGCTCTGTTTCTTGCTAAAGTAATGGGGCATGCTAAAGGGCCTTCATTAGAAATAACATTTAGGGTCTTAAAGATTATAGAATTTCAGTTGTTTAAAAATATACTTGGAAGATTCTTACAGGGCAAGGGACAATGCAAAAGTGTTTTTCATCCAAGGTCTGTGGCTGATAAGTTCTAGACTAGTGGTGGGCCTTTCACAGGTTGTAAATTCATGTCCCTCTCTAACAGAGAAGTGCTTCTCTGATCACTGTCTTTAAAGCACCCCTAAGCTTATGGCGAGAACTGCCCTTTTGTGACTACCCAGGAGTCAGCAGCCAGAGGGCCTCTGTGAGCTTCCACAGAATTATTTAGGATGGAAAAGACCTTTAAGATCATGTAGTCAAACAGTTAACCCAGCACTGTGAAGTCAACCACTAAATTATGTCACCGATCCACCACTAAATCATGTCTCTGAGCACCACAACTACATGCCTTTTAAATACCTCCAGGGATGTTGATTCAACCGCTTCCTTGGGCAGCCTATTCCAAATACTTCACAACCCTTTTGGAGGGGAATTTTTTCCTAATATCCAATCTAAACCTCCCTTGGTGCAACTTGAGGCCATTTCCTCTTGTCCTGTCATGCAGCAAAGTTCTTTCAAAGGCTGTCACTTGGCCGACAAAGCACCATCACCACCTCTGCACCTGAAGAGAACCCACCTACTGAAAGGCAGGTTTCTGCAAGTTTACTTACTGAAGGTTTTGGAGCAGGTGATTTGTTGCTCTCTGGGGTCTTGGTTAACCACTCGTTGATACGACTGGAGACACCAACCTTCAGTCCAGCAGTTTCCTGTAAAATAATAAAATGTAATCAGAAGACTTTCAGAATAGCTTTTGCTACATTCTCCATGGTTTAGATTTAAAAACAAAGCCAACCCTGAGTTTAATATAGAGGTCCTCATTGAGACTATGGCTACCTAAAAGTTACCCTGTGTGCTCTAAAGGTATGTCTTTATGAACTACAGGGTACTGCTACCCTCTGGTTTTCAATGATACATGTGGGTTGGTAAAATCATTTCCTTTTCAGTGCTAAGCCAGGAATAAACGTTAGACATAAACCTGCTGTTTCTGTCATAACCCCAAACTCCAAGAAGAAAAAATCTTTTAGGCTAAAGAAGAGATACCAGGTCAAGTCTACATTTTTGGTTTGTTAAGCTAATTTTTTTTTAAAAAAAAACACATAAATAAGAAGTTGAATGGCCTAAAATTTAAAACATTAAAATAAATCTTTAAAGGTCAGAAGAAATTACTGAAATTTCATGTCTCTCTGTAATGAAGCCCTTCAATCCATAGCTCAGTTTTTTGGCTATGATGAGCCATCAACTCCCATCAATTTAAATAATGGAAATGTTGTCTTAAAGATTTACATAGAAAAGATAAAAGATCTCACGAATGCTGCTATGCATTAGCTATAAAACATCATAATTATCTTGCCTATTTAATCCTCCTCTACCCCCCGAAAGAATCTTTCCCAACACAAAGAATTTCTTTGTACTCTGCATGAACTACCCAGATATATTTGTCTTAAGATATCTGGTGTGGCTCTGGAATGTCTGATAACTTATCTCAGTATGTCACTAAATTCTTCCATTACACTCAATCCTGCAGCCACAGTTTTGTGTGTTTCTGAGGACCTCGGGATCCTTCTCACCAGTAATGTCAACAGGGGCAACCAGGCATACTCATAGTAATAAATGGCAAGGTCAGGTCTATAACATAATTCTTTATCATCACTATGAAAAATTAAATGTATACCTTATTTGGTGTTCCTGTCCCAGAGGGTGACGAAAAAACACTTCCTTTCTCCCACATGCTTTTAATATTACGGACACCCTCAGCGGGAACAGGAAGGTCGGAGGCTGCTGGCCTAGCTGGTCTTGTAGTCTTTGTGCCCTGCAGAAGAATTGAGCCCAGTTGGTGTTTGGCATTAAGAGTAGACTTGCAGGTGGTTTGATTCTGGGGCAGTGCTGGGGAATGCAGCAGCTGTTAGGTGGTTCCAGTAATGACCATGCAAAGACAGAAAGGTGTACCCAGCCCAAGAGGTGCCACTGAGATTCCCCTCCTGATTTGCAGTTGCACCTTTAACATGACCACGAAAATGGCAATCACTTAGATTTTTGTATATATTACGTTTCTAAAGCTCATAGCAAAACATAGCTTGGCACACAACTGCTCCAAGGCTTTCAATTGTCCTCTTTCCAGTCTTAGCACCCGCATCCTGTACTCGTGGCTCTTTCAGGAACACAGATAAGGAAACCCTTACATGGAGGTGGGGGAAAAAGGCTTCTCTGTCATTCAGCATTAGACTCAGCTCCATCTGTCCCAGACAACTTAACATCACAACTCAGGATTCTATGGGTAAATTTCAGCGATTACAGTGTATTTGGAATGAAGTGGGGTTTTTAAGTGTTTTTTGGTAGCGTGTCTTTTGCATGGTTACAAAAAACACTGAACAACTCCTGTTCCTTCTTTTCAAAGTTCTTGTATATTTTACATAACACAAATTTGAGGGGAATAAAAATCTGGGTGAGCTGAGGCTTTGCCTTTCTAGTTAGAAAGCAAGTCAAATACAGCAACTTTGCGGAAAACCCAGAAACTCAGCAAAGAAATAGTTTCGGATCAGATGGGAGCTGTATATAGCTCTGAAGCTGTACTGCCTGCCCCTTGCCATAGAGCTATGCTTCTTAATATCTAAGCAAAGCATAAAAACTGAGGAGCTTAGCACAGCTCTACAGAAAATACTGGAGAATCTAATATAAGATGGGCTCGCCCAGTGTTTATACAGTGACAAATCCAGACTTCACTAGTACATAAATTTCTTATGACAGATGGAGCTGTACCTCCAACACACCCAATCTCTTTAAGGAGTTTAAGATCAAATCCCAGTGCCAGATTAAAGCCATTTGTCACTCTAGGGTGGTTATGTCTCATCCAGAAAAGGTGCAGAGTGAAGTGGGAGGACAGAAGCTGTATGCTCCTACTTTGATGACATGGAGACTACTGGGTGCCATGCTGACATTCATCTCTAAATGAGGGGTTTGAGATACTTTCACCTTGACACAGGTGATGAAGGCAAGCCTGTTTTTTTTCATCAGGAACTGAAATAACAGTATAAAACTGTCCAGCACTGATAGGCTTCCTAGCTGAAAGGTTCAACAGTCAACCAAAACCAAAAAGCAAATGAACAAATGGACAAACAAACAATAATAAAAAAGGCAAGCTCTTTTTCCTTGGACTACAAAAAGAAAGAGCCCTCAATTCTGGCTTCAAGGTAGCCACTACTTGTCAAAATCACCTGGAGTCAAATTCTGCATTTTATTTTGATTCTGTTTTTCCTTTGTCACTACTTAACTCCCTAGTTCACTAAAGTGTCTCAGTCTTTGCCAAGGAATTTCATTCCGAAGTGGCAGCCAGCTACACAGGCTAAGTTCCTTGCTCTGCTAAACAAGCTGCTAAGTCACCTTTGCATAGGATGACTCGGTGCCCTGCTGATAGAACGCTCCATCAGCCACGAAGAGAATGTGACTGTCACTCAAGAAATGCTGATCGAGTACTTCAAGAGCTACTCCAAGCTTACAAAGCAGAGTAAATTGTAGCATGAAAGAGAAGACGCAAATCTGAGGTTTTGTTTTGATATATATAGACGTTCTTTGTAAGTGTGCCTCGTGCATTTTGTTCTTGAAGTCACATTAAAAAAAGTTTACAAACAAAAATCCCTGCAATTCTTGAACAGTAAAACACAGGCTGACTAAAGTCTAAAGTGTCATTAGTAAGCAGAGCCATCATGACATAGAATTAACTTACCTCAATTGCACTAGTATATTGCTCAAGTCTACTGTCAATCTTTGAGACAACTGCTGTCGTGTGGCTGGGTTTCATACCACTACAGGAAGTATAAAAAAAAAAAAAAAAGAGAAAGAAATTATGCCCTCTAATTAAACACTGCTGTTTTGACTGAACCTACTGTTTTATTGCTTTACCTCTTCTGAGCGGATTTGTTCAAAAATTCTGCTCGCTCCTCTATCTAGAAAAGAACAACAAGAGCTGTAAGTTTAAAGTTAATAGAAAGGCAATCTGTACAAGGCCAGGCTAAAATGTCATTTTACAATGTCAGAAAGGTCAGTCTGAAAGAGAATTCAGATTCCAACAGAAATCACGGCAGACACACACAGAGGTTTTATAGTTAGGACCCTGTTATGCTACAGATTTGTGAAAGTAGATATATTTTCCACATTAACATTGGTATTCTGCATATTCCTTCATTTATAACAAGAATAAATCATGAACACAGAAAGGAGGAAAGTTCTTCTATGAAAGGGGTTGATAGTCACAAAATCTATGTCAAATTTCCTCGTATCTTCCACATAAGAGCAAGTATGTATCTCTTGAGACAGGCAGCAAATTTAATAAACTTATTCTGGGTGGACAAATATCAGACTAGACCAAGTTTGGAGCTCAGCCACATACCCTATCTCATGCGTGCTTTTGCAGGACACTGACAGTTTAATTTCAGCTACAAAAAAAGTATCAGACTGTAGTCTGCTCATGTTCAAGCAGGGTCACTGCTGTGTCAATATACAGCATTTGTTATACAGGCTGGTATCTTATTTTCATCAGTATTTTCTACTCTGTATATTGAAAAAAAAACCATAATGTTTTCCACGGAAAAAAGAATCACAAAGGTCTCATAAGCCTTATGCCAAATCTCTTGTTAATTTGAAAACAAAGGACTCCATCCCTGACTAAAGATTTAAAACATCTCACAATGGGTGTGTGTATATTTGCATTCTGGACCAAAAAATACTTCTATCAAGCTTTCTCAAGTCTCTTTCACATTGTATTTTTCAATTCCAACTCCAAGGCTATACAGTTTCACTTAAGAGTAAAATATACACAAGCAGCTCCAGGGGATGGAAGTGATTATTAATCAGCTTGGCTGGATTTCTGGGGATTCCAGAAATGGTCCATTTTCAAGTTACTTTATCAGTGACTGCTGTGGCATTCATGACTTTAAAAATCAAGCAATGACAGCCATGCCTTTAAATGGTTCTCCTCAGTGCCCAGGCTGTACCAGACTACTAAATCCCACAGCAATCCCATCAAAGGGCATTCACATTTTATTTCTCAAGCTCCTTAAAGCAAAATCTCAGGCAGTTCACTTCAGTGCAGAATCTACCAGAAAAGCTCACTGGAGGAACTCCAGCTAACATCACCTCAGCTCAAAGGCACCTCTAAAGCTCTAAAATATATATATATATATATTTATACAATTTACAGCATAATTTATATTAAGAGATCTAGCTGCCAGGACGGTCCCAAGTGGCAAAGTTGGTTTTAGTGGGCTCTGCACCAACTGTTTCACACACGGGTGGCACAAGGTGGCAGCAAGACACCAGGCAGGAGCTGAAGAGCTGCACACACCCACCCTGGTCTGGAGCTGCGGCTCCCCCGCTGCCAGTCTTAACACTTTATAACTTAGTTTCACCCAGAGGAAATAAGAGTTGGCATTGCCATAAAACCAACGAGCAAATTAATTGATTAAAAGTGACTACACAGCTCTACAACAGTAACTTAAAACATGCCACTTCTTCTTGGCTAGGGTGTAGTAGGTAAAGTTTCCCACAGTGCTGATTTATCGGTCATAACCAGAAATGCATCAAAATGATGAGTTATACCAGCAAGAGCCACTGGTTTCTCCCCTGCTCTGTATGAACAGGTAACTCCCCAACTGCATCAGTGAAACCCTGGCTGGCATCAAGGACAAACACTATGGGACTATCCCAAAGAACCAGGACTCAAGGTGACCACCCAAATAATTAATTTACAGCATCTTATAGTTCAGATGAACCGAGATTCTACTTGACTTCTTACAAAAGAGACAGATTTTAAAAGATGCTTAAAAGAGGCAAACAGTGGCCTCTTTGTAGTCTTCATATACTCAGGAAGCTGAGATGTTTCTGTGCAGCAGGAAAACCTGGCTTCAGTAGTGTAAGAGTGGTGTAAGAGGGGGATAGACTGGAGACGGTAAGAGGGACATGTATTCTTGGTGTTGTAGTAAAAACACAATAGGGTCATTCTTTACCCACTGAAACAGCAGATCTCAGAGCACCTGCTGTGGTGTCAGGAATAAATCAGGGATTGTTCACAATGGGAGAGTGAGGAAGTAAACCAGAAAATAAGCAGGAAAGCAGAGCTAGGAAGCAACCCTCTGAGCTGAACATGGTCCACCTGACTGAGGAAGCAGGTGCTTTGTGTGGATGGATAACACATTTTCTGCACGTTTATATGAGAATTTATTCTAGACCCATTCCTAGAGTTCTGTTCCTCAAAACAGTTGTATGGAAAAGAAGCATGCATTGAATATACTGAGCAAACACACCTGTATGCACGTGTATTCAACATATGGGTCAAATACACTTAGACTGCACAGAAACATCTAAAGGTCATTTATCCACTGCACACCACACAAACTCCATGCAAAGAAATTAAAATATTTGGCACATACAGTAAACAGTATTACAAAATAGATCTGTAAGAGAAATAAGCAAAACAAGGTGGTTAGCACAAAATGCAAGATATTTCCTCATTTTGAAATAAGGAAATAAGAATAAGCTTTTTCCTGCATTCTTTTTTAACAAGGTCTTGTAAAATAGCTTAGACTATGTTTTATCATCATGGAATACTTTCCGAAGCCTCTAACACAGAACATGTCCATGCTCTGAAAAGTCAACCTGCTAGCCTTTAGTTAAGTAATGACCAGAAAGAACGCAGGATCTCTGGTTGCATCTATCCCGCCTAACCTGAGTTGCTTAAAAGTTAAGAATTTATAGTCAAAATTATTCATTTTGTTTCCTTCTATAGCTGGTGGAGAGGCAGAGGAGCTCTCCTCACCCTAGAGAAAGTGGAATTTCTTGTACACCAGGGTGGCTCTCACTCTATTAACTACCCAAGAAGCTTAGATTGGACAATAAAATGCTTAGATGAACACTTACTCTTCTACTGGTAAACTCAGATGAAGCTAAACCAAAATCATACGCATTCTCACACCTGATTAGGGCCTTACTCAACAGGGTCAGCATATACAAGTGTCAAGGAATAAATTAAGGTGTTATACAGAGATACATGTATGCATTTATCCACATTCAATATTATATAGACATGTTTTTTTACATAGGCATGTTTTGTTCACTGATTGAGCAAGAAATGTCTTGCCTATTAAAAATGCAGTTAAATTGTGGTTGTCAAAGTCTATTGTTTTCCATCTGTACATTCTCCAACAACAGAAATGGCATGGAAGAGGAATGAGGTATAACACAGTTTGAGCCAGTAACTTGGGAAACAAGAAAGACCTAGAGATCCACAGTAAAACTTGGTTCTTACAAAGGTATTAAATGAGCCTTCAGAATTTTAAATTATGCAGTGGGTATTATGTGCCAGAAAGTATCATGAACTTTCATATAGAAAAAAAATCTAAAAAAAATTGTATTTTCTTCTTCCACAGAAAACAGGAATCTCTGTATTATAATTTTGCCTCATATCCAGCAAGAGGAAGAACTTGGTGGGAATCCACTTGGAGAGGCAGTCTCTGGGAGTGAAGTGGCTTCTCCTTATCCCTCGAGTATCTCACTGCTCTTTTGCTTCATTAAGCACAAGTAGGATTTTTCCCCCCTGTCAGCAGCATCTGTGCAGAGTGCACCAATTTACTGTACTTTACCTGCCAGATTAGTGCTGCTGTCAGCATCAAAGATGAGGGAAAAACAAATGTCACAAATCCTGTTCTTACCACTCTATCTTCCCTGTGCTGCAAGAGTAGCTCATCTAGGAAGAACTGATTGCGTAGAGTCTAATTCTTTCCAGGTACTACTCGAGCTGTCAGGTATTGAGAGCAATAAAAGTATAGGACCAGACAGGTCTTTAAGGAGAGAAAAAAAATCTCAACCCCTGAAAAAAATCCTATCTTCTGGCTTAGGTATCAGCATTGCATTGCAGAGAGTTTTTCCCAGGAGACATTTTCAGCAAAGATGGGACATATCCCAGGCTCCTGGTATCCTACCATTCCTTTCTTCCCTCAATGCTTAACTGCTTTTGCACTTCTATAATGGTGGGGTTAAGGCCCAAGAGGAAACTTGGTATTGAAATATCCTGTTGTGTCCTGATTAACCTATGGAACAAGAGAATAGCTGCTATACAAGAAGTCAGTGACACTCATTCCCAATGAAAACATGAGGCATGAACTTGTTTAAAAAGGAAAATGTAAAAAGATTATGCAGCAAATCTCTTCTATTGCAGCACCTTTTGTGTGAACTAAACTAGGGAAAGCATGAGCTAGAGCAGGATGGTAGACCAGCAGCGGCTGTTCCAGCCTTTGTCCTTATAAAAGAAAACAGAGGTTGAACAGAGGTTGAACAGAGGTTTGGTACTGCTGCTACTGCCCACAGGGACTCCACCAGCCCGGAGAAGTCCAAGCTGCTTTTGTCCCTAAGATAGTGACGAACTTGGACTGTATTTGCTTTGCGTGCTTCTTCACCATCACTGTGGAAAAGACTAGCCCTGATGCTGTCACTGGGAGGACTCCAAGCTGACGTAGTAGTTCTGATGACGTAGTGTCTCAGGGAAATACTGTATTTAATAGTTAAAACAACAGGTTTGGTCAACACTGTGTAGGCTGTGATTTTAAGAAAGGCCAAACTAAGTAACCACAGTAGTTCTCTCTAAATATAAGCATGTGTGTATATTATGTCCCTGTTTGCCTACATACATTGATATATGTGCATCCATGAGCCATGTAGTAAATGGAGGTGAGTCGCACACTTCGGTGTCTCAACTCTGAGTCTGCATGACATGCTAAAATCATGCCCTGCCTGATGGATGAAAGCAGTATCCATAAGACAATAAAACACTACATGCCCTTTCAGTTTTTGTCCCTTCTTTCCTTTATTCTTGTAGTTCACTTAGTAAACAGCATGCTCTACCTTTCCTCATCCAAGTCACTCCCAGGTACTTCTTTTTCTTCCCCAAAAACTTATCACATCAAGGATGAGGAAGGAGAAAATGATGCTTTGCCAGATTGTGATTGAGAAGTCAGAATGCGCACATCTATCAAAAAGTATTTTAATACCGAGCCCTCCCTTTTTGATTATTAATTCCAACCACTCACCCACAACTGTGTGTTTAGTGTTCTCACATGACTCATGACACATCTAACCAGATGATATATTCATTAAGGGAGAAAATATTTGCCAGATGCTTTACAAATAAAAAGATAACTTGGGGAGTGCATAACAGGCAACAAGGAAACTGTGTACCAACCAGGATAGACCAGCCTGAGAAGTCTGTCCCAATGAATCGTAACAAAGTATACAGTCTTCTGAAAACTGGAGTTTGACATCAAATTTGACATCAAGTTAATAAAAAGAGATTATTCTCTCCTCAGCTATTGACCACAGAAGGCCAAGAAATAATCTTGGATGTTCAACGACATTATATATCTGTTCCAGCCACCCACAGACACTGGCCTGGAATTTGTACAGCATCACTGATTTCTCAGAGAAACAGAAAAAATGAGTAGAGTTGCGTATGTCACTTGTAATAACAACTTTTACTTAACAAGCCATACAATACAGGAGCAATTATCATAATTAAAAAATTGGACCTTGGATGCTTGGAAAATTCCAGATTTCCTCTAAAAAAGACACTTAACAGAATAGGGTAGCATCAGTCCAAAAGTTTTCTCAAAGCTATTAACCCCCTGCCAAATCCAGTGTTTTTTTCCCCACTCTCCCAAAAATTATGATCTATATCTTTCTATTATGTGTTTTCAAGTATAATTTCCTCTCTTCTGAGTCAGCTGTGAACTGAAGTTCCAAACATATGTCATAAAAGGCATCTCAATAAGGAGAAAGAATAAAAGGAAGCCCTCCCAGGAGGGCTGGGAAGAAGCAGTACATTTATGGTTGTCTGTTATGGACAAGGTCTTTTGCAACGAAAATGGAAAGAGCAGGTTTATCTAATAGGAGGAAGTTGTGAAGCCTGGCAATCTTCAGTTACAGCTGTATGTATTCTCTCCTTTTATTTCATGTTCAGATGTGTCTCAAAAGTTAAAGGCAAGTCCAGTTGAAAGCATTTGGACATTGTATTTGCTAGAACTGGACCCAAAACAGTTACAGGGGGCCCAAGATGGGTTCAAAGTGTAGCTCTCTGTGAGCAGAACTGTAATTCTGACCAAGCAGTTTGTGACTCAACACAGTTCTTAATCCCGCGGAGAGCCCCTTCATGGTTCAATGAGTTCCCACCTGATAACCTCCTGCCTAGTTCTCTTTTCCCCTAGTACACTAAGGGGCTTTTTTTTACAAACATTTTTGATTCTTAAGTGATTAAGAATCACAAAAGGAAAATTACATGAAAAAGAAGAGGATAGCTGAGAACAATTAATGGAACTGTAGCTCGAGCTTTAGCTGAGAAAGAAACTGGACTGAATACCAAAATAAAGTTCTAAATAATTTCAGTGGGACCAGGATTCCTCTTTCATTCCAAAAGAGCATTTAACTGATTTATCTGATTTCCAATATAATATAGGACACAGAAGACCACTTAGAAATTTTTGCAGCAACAGAAATGGATTTTTTTTTTTCCTGTTATGTAAGAAAATAAAATCCAGCCCAGTACTTCTAGATGGTGTTTTCAGGGAGATTAGATATAAAACTAGAACTCCCATATGGAGCAGTTTCAATTAATGACAATTAGACTGAGTATGCTTAAAGTAATCTGTCAAGGGAGAAAGTAATTGTGGATGTGGAAGAAGACAGAGAGAATGTTTGTGGCCTTTATCTACTCCAGAAAGCACTCCTATAATAAACTAACACTGAAAATCAACAAAATAATACAGCTCTAAGTTTCCAAAGTATTTTTCTCTTGAAGGCAAAGATCCTTTTTTGACATTTTTTATCAACAAGAACAGGTAACTCCCAGTCTAGATTCTACTTTTAAATAGAATGTCTAATTTTCAATCATCCAATTGAATGAATCTTTCAGCTAAAGGTTTCAGGCTGAGATCTATTTCGGAGCACTGTCCCAGGTCTGATCTCAAGTATTTCCACACTGCCTTGGTGTTTGGTTGTTGGTTTGGACTACAACTCCCATTACTCCTTATGTACTAGATAGATGTTAGTGGGGAGGTTACCTTGAGAGATGAACCTTTAGGACTGAAACATTTAAATGGCTTCTTGTCTTCAGATAGGCCATCTTCTGGCATCTTTTGACGTTTCTCAGCAGCTTCAGCCCTTCTCCTTTCAATTTCTTCCTTCATCCTCCTCTTCTCCTCCTTAAAAAGTATGAATTGTCAGTTATCCTTTCAGAAATTACATCACCATTACAGGGTTTTGCAGTCCTGCACACATTTACCAAATTTTATATGAACAGATTTTTATGCCAGTCAAAAAAAGTTCAGTGACCTATCTGAAATCTAGCAATATATTGCTGCTAATTCTTCATAGTGTTGAGACAGCAGGAAGACAGCTAGTCTGTGCTGCTTTAGTGTCTCATCACAGTGAAGTCAGCAGAATTATTGCTATATAGTGAGAGAAAGTGAGAAAAAGAACATTTATAAAAATACTCAAATTCGGTTTTTCTGTATCCTCATATATCATCATTGTATTGTCATTCTGTCCAGCTAATCTGGCGTTTCTTGTGCCAAGTTAATACTTCACAAGGAAAATTTAATAGGTGCCAAAAAAGTGAAGACTCCACACTTACAGTTTTTCCTCCAAAGAGATAACATGCATTTTTTACTTCATAAGCTACAAGTCAAACCAGAAGCTCTACAGAGTACCACCAACTGTGAGCACCGAGTCTGACCAGCCAGGTATTGTGCAATCTCACCATTTATTGAGTTCTACTGTAAAAAGCTTGGTATATCAAAGCAATTGGCCTTCAACTGCCAAACACTAATATTATTCATCTATCATTTGTTTTCCATACAACTAGGATTACTAAATGATGCACTAGAGATTTGGAAATCCTATTTATAGAGTCCCTTGGCAGAGGAAGTACAAGCTAACAGATGTGCTCGAGTACTCAATATTTAAATAGACAAGAATATCTTCCTATTATCTAGCCCATCGTAACCATATATAACATTAGTATTCCAGTTCATCTGCAGGAAACAAATTTTGACCTGTGCTTCGTAATCCAATTTGTGTAATACCAAAAAGACAACAGGAGTAAATTAAGAACTTTGTGGCTATAACACTGCCCCCCAACATTTTGCGTCCACAAGAAGATACAGAATTCACAACTATCTCAGATGAAATCCTGACTTGTGAAGACATGTATTAGAGCCCCGATTTTCCTGAGTCTAGAACTATGTTTCTTTCTACTCTGGATGGCTGTATCTTTTACCTCAGGTCCTCACCAGAGCATCTACATGATATGGTCACTCAATATCAAAAGTGGCATACCTGCAGTAAACTCTGAAGGTTAGAAAACGGGGTGATTTTCATGATAGGCAGAATATTTGAAATCAAAGTCTGTTGTGACAGACCATCTCCTGATGGATGCTAAGATACAGTGATGCCCAGTAGAGCACACAACCTCAAAGGACACAGAAAAAAGGGTATAATTTGAAGCAAAATCATAGCAGCTATACCCCACACAGCAGACTTTGGCCTGTATGCTTGGGTTTGGTCTTGCTTTCCTTGTTGCATGCTCCTTCACCTATAAGCCAAGCCAGTCTTCCATGGCTTCATTTTGCCCTTTTGTTAAATACAGACCCACGAACTTCTTTGCCTAGAAGTGTCTGTGCAGACACTGCCATAAAGAGCTATCAACTTATGCAAGTCCAGTGGAAGTAGTAACAACAAAGGAATAAAAACAGAGTCCAGCACTTCATATTTTACACTTGCCTCCTCTCTAGCTTTTCTCTCAGCCTCCTCCTGCTTCTTCTTCTGCTCCTCTTCCTCCAGGATTTTCCGGCGCTCCTCCCGCCTTTTCTTTAGTTCATCCAGCTCTGCTGCCGCCTCCTGCTGCTTCTCCTTCAGCTTCTCCAGTTCCTCATTCTCACCTCGGCGACGGCGTTGATCTTCTAGCCTCTTTGCAGCCTCGAACTGAGACCCTGGCTTTGCTTCCTCAGCATTTGTGGTCCCTTTCAAATTGGAGCGGCTAGGAACGAAATGAAAAGAATGGTGATGCACAACGAATTTTCCCTTCCTGGCCACAGTCACCCACTGCCACGTGCTCAGCAGCAACATAAAAGACTGGCATTTAAAGATAATGCTTTATAAGGCTTTTTGTTCCTTGCAAACTATGACAAGCCCAAAACATTTTCATTGGGAGTTAGTTGGCTGGGATACTATAAGGAGCACCTCTCCCATCTGCTGCTAGCGAGGAAGGAGTCTCCCAAGTGCTTCTGTGTACAGGAGATGCACCACCCTGCCTCAAAACTCAGACCACCTCCATCTTTAAGCAAATTTGTTAACTGAGCTGGAAATACTTAACATCTCATGTAACTTCAGGAAGAGATATCATATGTCATCAGCATCTCTGTTGTATCCAGTAAACTGTCACAGTTTCATACCTCTGCTCAGCAGTTTGTGTACAGACGAAGCACTTCCAAAAGCATACTAAACTTCATACAGAAAACAAATCAATGGAAAGCCATAACTAACTCCTCTCTATTTTAAATGAGATAAATTAATATATTAAAAACTCATAGCAAAAATATTCTATGTAATAAAAGATGCACTAATCCTTTGCTTGTGAAGGTAAGTGTTTTATATGTCATCTAGAAAAAGACAAATATATTTGGGGATAGAAAAAACTACTTGGTTTGGAGAAAAGAGAAGGAGACAAGAAAAGGGGGAGAGTATTACAGCTTCAACGGTGTTTTAAAAATCTAAAAAAGGTTCCTATCTCATCTGTAACATCTATCACTAACTCTCTCAAGTCTGTACAAACAGAAAGGTTCATCAGCTCTTTTGCTGACATTTTCAAGGGAAAGTATGAGTTTTTAATAAGGAACTGGAAATTATTTATTACTGGCAACTTTCCACAGGAGAAAACCAGAAGTTTTCCAACCAGTGTGTAATGTATGAGACAGAATACAAAAAAAACCCAAACCAAAACAAACCACACGAAACAAAACAAAACCACAAAAACACAACAAAACCCCAAGCTCCAAAGAATTTGCATGGGTGAAATGCATACTTTTCAACAGTCAGATAGCATCACCTAGTTAAATGATCACCACACCAGTGTTTAGACAAATGCCTGCTCCCTGAGTGTGTTTAATATTACTGCTGACAAGGAGATAGGTATCTAAGAGGTATCACTGTGTTATTCACAAGAGATAGAAAGGGACTGTACTTACAGATTTTTTAAAACAACTTTTTGTTCTGTTGGTATTTAATAAAGCTGAATACTAATGACTTTATTAATGCAACCAGTGTATTGCAGAGTATACCACCACAAGACTGTACAAAGCAAATGTTCCAACAATAACAGTAATTGATAGAGATGATCAGATTAGACATAACATGAAGAAAAATACCATATAAATGTGCAGTCTGGTGAATCACACCCAATCCTGCAAAGGTGCTCTTCATTCAGATAGCTGCCTCGTCTAGGTGGAGTTAACCATGTGAAACAGGCTGTAGGATCAGAGTTGAATTATCTGTGGTTTCAGTATCACAACACCGACTCCTCTGCCCCCACATGATCATACCAAATTGGATGAAATTCAGCTCTAACACAGCATGCATGACTGAGGAATTGTATCATTAAAAAAACATATGGCAAAATAGCATAACGAAACTGAGGCCATTGTGTAAATTCAGCTGCTGTACTTCATCTGTGCAAGTTCAACACTAAAGTAGTAAGAACTGGCACTTATTTTGCAATATGTTTTGTTGGTTTTAGAAAGTTTTTTTGATGCAGAAGTGTTACATGACAGAGCAAAGCTAAAGGGGGAAAAAATAAGTCCCAGAGATCCAGGTCCTGCTCCTGAATGTATTTTTTCAGAGAAATCACTTTAGCCATGACAGTGCAACCACAAAATCACCTTCCACCATAACTGTCAAGTTAATGTAAGAAGTCACAAATAAGGGCTTGCATCAGGTAGTGATGTCTAACGACCCCACACTTTTAAAATGAAAAATACAAATAAAATTAACCAAAGCATTGTCAGAAAACATTGGAAGCTGTATCTGAAGTTTCCTTTAGCCCACTCAAAAACGAAGTGATGACCAAAACCTGAAGTCTAAGGTATGATTTTGGGTGTCCAGCCTGAAAGACCTCTGATTGAGTTTATAAAGGTACTGAGAACCCAAAATGTTCCAAAAGCCTCTATAAGGCATTAAGTAATTCTAAGGATCCGGTGCATCTATCCTGCGCAGCTCATGAGAAAACCCTGGCTTATTTTAAGCCTTTCCTGCTTCATTGCCAGATTGCAGCCTCTATAGCAAGCATCCCAAGAACCTCACTGTTTTGGGTTTTTTTTGAGGGGGGTTGTTTTTGGTTTTTTCCCTTGCCTCTTGGTCTCTGAAGCCTGTGTTGCCAGCCCACCCAAACCTGCAAGGTTCAGGGCCAAAGAAGATGCAAGAAGTCACTTCTGACAGATATAATGATATCCCTGGCAAAGGCAAATACTCAGCTGTAGGTATTAAGAGAACTAAGAAAACAGCATTTGCCAAGATTCTCTTAATAAATATCCCTTCTGTTTGATATCAGCACAGATAATATATGTTTAATCTCTCTCAGATTCAGTGAGAAGAAAAGGTAGTCCTCAGTGAGTTCAGTGCAGATAGCCTCAATGAAATTAACAGCTACTCTCAGCTTTCAACTGATAAAAGCCAAAGGTAGAATCTAGTCTCAACACTTTTGTTTGAAGGCCTCAGGTGACTATTTTTTTCTCCTTACACAGAAGAATATTTAAAGTTTCTAGTTAGTTTTATGTTCGTGCAGTTTACAGGGTTTCCCTTACTGGTTCTGCATAATCCAAAATCACAAAAAATAAACTCACAGTAATTTTCCACCTCCAAACTCCTGTTTTCAACAGATTCTGGGAATCTCTGTTCCCTTTTGTCAACATTGGGAAATTAGTACTGAGGTGCTCGGTGAAGGAATTGTCTCATAAACACCTCTTTGGTGCTAGGAAATGAAGTTGGTTGACAGCTTTCAGACAAGGAGGAAAAATGAAACAAATGGTTTGTGGGAGCCAAAAATGTCAGAACAATGTTAAAAAAAAAATAACGTGTATCGTATGTAAGAATTTTGCAGTCCTGTATGAGAACAGAGAGGAAAGCAGGTGGGAGGGGAGATGCAAAGGGGAAGCCATAAAATGAGATTTTATTCTGTATTTCTCTTACTGACTGACATAGACAAACAAGATAGAGCTAATATTTTACTTAGCTTCCACTACCCTATTTTATTCTCAATCCTCACCATTGAGAGCTAGCCAAGTTACATGTTTCCTAACTAGTATCTGATATGTTCATGTAAAAACAGGAAGATAGTCCAAAATAAAGCCCAGTTCATTAGAAAACAGGCCAAGAGCCTTAATTCATACCTAAGAACTCAAAGAACACTAGAGCCTCTGCTAATGTTGCCAACCCAAGTCTTCTACTCAGCTGATAAAAGGTTATTAAACAGGCTTCTACCCACATGTGGGAAATGGTAGAAGAAAAAAAAAAAAAAAAGAAAAGAAAGGGGAAAAGGGAGAAGGGACTCAAATCTACATGTTGCCACTAATGCCTGTCTCCCACAGGAAGTGAAGCAAATGAAAACACTACAAAAATATTTTTGGAAAACCATTCTCACGTTATCGATGATGTGACCCAAGTCATGAAGGCAGGACAGTTCTGAGCAAGGCCAATTTCCTGCTATTCCATCTCTATCTTTGTCTGTCTTTTGGCCCTAGGTCAGGGTGTCTCCAGGGACTTTTGAACTGCATTTTATTTTGAGAAAGTTTGTTTTTCCCCAGAAGAATCACGAGGGGAATGCTGAGATACAACAGCAACTCTCGTCTGCAATGTGCAGATTTCTCAAAGTGCCTGCAGAGCTTAACCTTTTCTCTCCCTGGGTCAATGTAAAAGAGGAAGAGAGGTGCAGAAGGAAAAAAAAAAACACAAAACAACAAACAAACAAACAAACAAAAAACAACCAAAAAACCCACAAAACAAAAAAACAAAAAAAAAAAAAACAAAAAAAAAAAAAAAAAAAAAAAAAAAAAAAACAAAAAAAACCCACCACACAACCAACATATTTCTAACTAACTTACTAATTCCTGGTTTTCTGCTGAAAGGAAGATCTGCTCTTCTTCATTTATTCCAGGCAGAATCCCTTTTTAATAAATATTTCACTAGAAATTTGTTACCTTCATTGAAATTTCCAATATACCTATAAGGCAAATATTTACTTGAAAAGAAAAATAAAAATCAACCTGTGATACAGCTTATAGAAAGAAAAAAACACTTTTATAAAGAAGCTATTAATTTCTAATTTTGCCTTGAAATCAAGAAAGGAGCTCTTTTAGGAGTTACCAGCTGGACTGGGCTCCTTATTGACATGAAGAGTCTGATTAATAACCTGCATGTAACTGATAAAAGGTTACTTATGTAAAGGTTGAGATCTGACTTAAAAAATTAGAGAACACAAAATCTGGGCTTTTGTCATTATTGGCCTTTGTGCAGATATTAGAAATACTACAATCAAGGAAAGCCCCAAACCAGCAAAAATAAGCCACTTGTCTCTACTGAGGGAGCAAGGCTATTTTCAGCTGCTTTTTGTACTTCATTCTGTTCCTGCAAGAATGTGAGGGCCAAAAAGCTGTTAATTCTTACCTACAACCCAATGAATGCTAGAGCCTCTGCTAATGTCACCAACTCAAGTTGTCTTCTCAGCTGCTACAAGGCTACTAAGCAGAGACCCAGAGATGGCCATCTGCTCTGCTATAACATCAGCAAGTCAAGTGCTTATGTGGAACTTACCCAAAAGCATTCTCAGTAGATTTAAGTTTTGTGGCAGTGAATTCACGTTCTCCGTTCTGTGCCTTTTGTTCAAGAACTCCTTTCTTATGATCCCAGATACTTTTCATTTCCTCGTTGGGTGCTTTGCCTTTATCCTTGTCATCTTTTACCTGCTCAGGAGATACCGTAAATCATAGAACAAAACCAAGAAACAACAAAAAAAAGAAGTCACAATGAGGCATTCTGAATTCCAGAGGAGGAATAGATTTCTTGGAATCAATGATTAACTAAGCAACTGCCTTTAAAACATTTGTGTGCTTTATGGCAGAAGTAGTCTGCAAAGCTCTAAACTGTGACCAATGACTACTCTGCTACCCTGATCTAAATATGAGATGAAAACAACATGAAAAATTCATCAGTCTTCTGTAACAGTTTGTTGTGGGCATAGGACCATGCTACCACATTGCTTCATTCTGCAACTGCACTCCACTGAGGCACTCTAACCCTCTTCCCTCCAATGCCAATAGGCATTGGTGCAATAAAAATAACAAAAGGAAACCAAAAAAACCAAACACCCCAGAACACACACACTAAAAAAAGAAAAAAAAAACAAACCACCACATAAAACAAACAAAAAACCTTCAATAACCAGGTTTGCTCAATGAAGTTCATGCTCTTTGCACTGTCACAGCAGATGGATATTTCAGTATTGCAAGAATAATGGTCAAAACACAACATTGTCTCCATATCAGAGTAAAACTTATTCTGACAAAAAAAGCACAATCCTACCAGGAACTCATTATGGATAGTGTTATCAGATGTAAATGTTTAATCCTAGGAGGAAGCAAAAGTTCTCTCCAGAAACACTAGAGCAAAACCACCCTCTATCCTTACAAAGCTGTGTTTTATAATTCTTAATAGCAATAAAGTATATTTCGCGCATGGTTTTCACTCTGCAGTATTCCTTTGGAGTTATGAGCTTGAAGTATTTATCAATAACACAGATGGCCTGATCCCAGCATGCTGAGTTGTGGCTAGATGTCGATAAGAGGAGGATATGGACTGATTTAAGTTCATCATCTCCAGGTTGAATTATTCCAAGTCAATTAGACTACCAGCCTAAATAAACTTTCAACAGCAGCAGATGATACATCTACCTCCAAAATATTTTATTGATATTTTGCCCAGCTCTACCATGTTGGAGGAAGATTCTACCTGGCAAGCAAAAAATGCATGCAAAAACTAAAATACTGTTGTCTCTTGAAAGCCTGTTGCTATCCCACTTGATGACTAGAAAGAAAAAGAACTTCCATAACAGCCCTGTCTGCAACACTACTGCTTTTATGGTGCTCCAAGCTGCACCCTGAAATAAAAAACTAATACACATCCCCACCTCCAAAATCAAACCATATTTATTTCCTTCTTCATCAAAGAACTTCTGGAGATGTAATATCTTTACCAATAAAGAATGAGTTCAGAGTCTCCGAAGTCAAGATCCTCCTGAGACATTGAATTCAGCTGCTAAGTGACATCCCAAAGTCAGCCTCTGACTTTGCCTCAGGCCAGTTTGCTTGCTCACAGAAACTGATACAACAGACAATGCCAAGCTGGCACACACTACAAGTGAGTAGCGGGTGGCTAAACAAGTCAAGCAAATTTACCACTGGTGAGGGGTATTGGACACAACCCACAGAGGAATTTGCTCTGTCCCGAGAGCCAGCAGCAGCAGTGCAGACTTTCCTCACCAACTCCTGCCTATGGGCTTTAGCCATAAGCAAGCAGAAGGGCACTGACAGACCAGTGGGGAGTTCAGTTTCCATGACCGTACATTCTTTGGCCATGATGCTGTAATAGCTAGCAAACAAGGCCATTATTACTAGCAGCCTCAAGGAATGGGTTTTTTTTGTTTGTTTTCTAGGAGCTGGGATGAGACAAGCAGCGCTACTCATTGAGCCAAATGAATGCCACCAGACTAACATATTTTGGGTGCTCCCAAATCTGGCAAGATTACAGCCAGTGCTCATGTCCATAGCAAGAATCTTTGCTGCCCAACCTCCTAACGTTTCAGTCCCAGTCAGACTGAAACCAGCAATGTTGATTCTTGCAAGATTTCACATACTAGGATGTCTGTTGGGATTTTGAAAGCATAGGATTTCCTTTGCTGAGATTTTCATCAAGACCTTTCCTAAATCTCATGAAAAAGCCTGTACTTCCATCTGCCTGATGTATTGAAGCCCACTAGGGAGGGACATATCTCTTGAATCTTAACTGAAATCACTGAGAAAACTAATATTAAACTAATATAGTTAAAAAAATAGTAGATTAGGAAATAACATTTCAGAAGCCAGTAGGATTTATGGTAATGTGTCTGCATTTGAGAAAGCCATTAAGACAGCTTGGCCTCTTTATTCAAAAAGATGATAAAATATTATAGAAACATTTCAAAGGTTTTCGGGACCAATCCTTCTCCTACTAATTTTAATGCCAAACCAGATTGATTAGCACAGAAGAAGAAACAGTCATGTCCCATTCCTAAGGAAGGCAACAGGAAAAGTACTTTCCCTTGTCTCGGTGTTTCCCTAAATTACAGGCTAATTCACTTTCTGCTGAATTCAGTGAAAAGGACTACACTGTGACTCCAGCTGGAGTAAACCGGTGGTATTACCTGAACTGAAAACAGTTCATATTCTCGCTCAAATCTTGACCATCAAGTCAAGATAGAGCAGGACTAAAAGCATGTTTAGTGAATTCCAGAGTTATTTATTCATATTTCAAACTTCCTCTACACTGCTTCTTTTTTCCTGGTAAAGTGTAATGCTAATATTTGAGAATTGAGATTTCTAAATCCAGAGTTTGAACACCTTCAGACCGCAGTGAATCAGTTACTGAGGTTGAGGCCATTTGGCAAATTTTATTCCTTATTTGGGCTCAGTTACTTGGTGATTTAAAAGCTGTGGGCATCTGGGTCTAGGGCTTCTGTTTAGAGCCAACTACCATACCCAAATACCATGAGAAAAGCAACTGTTGCAGCATGTCTAGCCAAACTGGAAGGCAGGAAATACCATGAGTCTCACATCATGAGAAAGCTTGTTCTTACGAACTTTCCAGGCCACTTTTGAGAACCAAAAATTGTGTGGCAGTTCAGAAAAGGAGACAGATTTTGCTTGCTAATTTCATCAAAAGCCGAACTTTGAGGGACAGATGTTGGTCACAGTAAAAAAGAACATGTGCTTGTGTTGCACAACTGCAAAAGCAAAATCTGATTATGTAGAGATATACTGTATTCCTTCAGGATTGTGTTCATGATATACTGTCATGCTCTTAACTTCATATATTGTTCAGAAACTGGCATCATTGAGTTTGTATGTCCTTGAAGGGGTAGAAGGAGTGGAGATGAGAGTGTGATCTTGACTTGGAGTTTGAGATTGTCAATTTTTCTGCACAAGCCAAGAAGAAACAACTGAGGTTTTCAAGACTGAGAAAAATAATTCAAATGTACAGCTTGACACATGTGTAAAAGATTTACCTTTCAGTGGATGGGTGTTCAGCATTGCAATAAAATGACACACTCTTAAATTCTCAGCCTGAGCTTCTAAAAATCAAAGCACTAAAATCACAAATAGTTTTAAAGTGTCTTAGTGATTTCCTGAAATAATCTAGCCCTGAGCCTATAGTTTAAAAGCATTATACAAGAGCTTCAGTGAGAGCTCACTGAGCTCCACATAAACACAAGGATGACTGTCTCAAATCCACCCTCCTCACCCCCACCTCCCATCAATATTTGTGGTCAGTTACAGCCTCCTTTTTACATATATTTGTGATATTCAAAGATTGGGTGCAACAGTGAATATCACAGCAACACTGATTATCACAAGCCAGTTCTGTTTTATGAATAACTCTAAATATAATACATCCTCCCCCCCCAACTCTTTCCTCTGCTTTCACAATTAATGTAGAGCGACTGTTTAGTTTTTCTAGTGCACTGTTCCAAACATCTCCATCAGGTCTTACTCAGCTCTTTCCCCTTTCTAGAGTAACTTATTCTAGTATTAGCAATCTCTCTCCCCCTTCATTCTTCTAACCATCTTCATCACTTTGTTTGCCATTTCAATCTCATGTGTACCTAACTCAAGATATGGTATCTTGGATATCAAGCTAGGCAAGTGGATATAAAACCTTATGATATGATTTGTCTACAGCATTCTCTGAGGGTGAGCTAATCATCTACAACATGTTCCAAATTAACCCAACAACTAAGGACCCTGGACCAGACCACCTACAGCCATCAATGTTCCCAAGCAGCTGGTTAGTCAGCAAGCTACCTCTTACTAGATCTCTGTGCTGTGGCTCCCCTTAAGGCACACAGACCTGGCTGAAACCAAATGGGCCCAAACCTCCAAAGGCTCCATGTCTGATCAGAATCAGGGAGTATTTTGATACCTGCTGCATTGAACCAAAGGCACAGTTGCTATACAATACTGATCATGGCTCCCTATGTCCAGCTGTAACCTGAAGAGTACGTGGTCCACAATTCTTATTTACTTACCATACAGTAAACCACCATGGCACCAGCTCCTGTGTTTACAGTGGAAATGCAATGCAGTAAATTTTGTAGATTTTCTCTTTAAAACAGAAGAAGAATCTTGGGTATGCAAAGTTTATATCATGGGGCATTGCAGTTTGGGGGAAAATCATTAGTTAAGGTAGTGAGGTGGCCAAAGGGCCTAGATTATTATTATTACTACTACAACAAAAGCAGGTTTCAGCCATAGGGAAAAAGTTCACAGTAAAGTGGGAGGAAACCAGGGAAGGATGGTTAGTACAATCTTGAAAAATTCATCCCTAGGGTGCAAACCATCCTTGCATTACTATTTTAGTTTCCTGAAATATTTTTTCTAAGACAAAAAGGACTTGGTTCTAAAGCCCCCCCAAAAAACCAAAATACTTAAACATTTACTTCATTTTAAGCCTATAAGCAGCTTCATCCATATTTATTTCAGCAGGATTACCCATGTTCTTGAAGTGAAGCATGTGCTTAACTATTTTCCTAACAAGTAACTTTCAGTAACAGGTCCCTTTTTTATTTTCTTATCTAAAGTTTCACTATAACTTCTAAGTCAATGGCTTTCAGGTTACCTGATCTTTTTTGGAGGTAGGTTGGAGCTTCTCATCTGGTAACTTTTCCTTTTTAGCTTCCACTTTAACCTCTTTTTCTTCCCCCTTTGTTTTTGGGGTTTTAATAATAATTTTTTAATATGAAAACATCACAGCTGTTTGTACTTGTGTTTCCACACTGTGTTCATGTACCGATCTTGTGTGCAGCCACATCTCCATCATACGCTGCTGTGCCCACATCTCTGAGTGCAACTGTGCCCCCTCCACCCTCTCCAAATGCTCCTGTTCCCCAATGTGGACCTTTCTCCCTTGTGTGGCATCATGCTCACATGTCCCAGCAGAGAGCCCTCTCTTGTGATTGCATTTAATGCGCACATTCCTCACACAGTTTACCAGGTGCTCATAATATTTTGTGCCAAGATGTGTCTGCCTCCACCTCATGTTACTGAAGTAGGCCAGTTTATAGCAGCTGAGAAAAAAGGCAACAAAAAAACATGCAGAGGTCTGAACATGCAAGATTTTCTTTGAACAGTGGAGCAAGGTCAGGAATATTGTGCACTGCATCATTGGTAATCAGAAGTAAGGGGCTTAACTTTTAAAAAAGATAGAGCAAGAGAGAGATTGTGAGTATTAGTCATCTCAATGCAGGAATAAATCTGTGAGGAAATTCCAATTCAATCTTTTTTTTTTCCTTGCATTACATTTCTCACAAACCACAGGTGTCTTATTTTGGTGCAAAACGTTTACTGTACCTGTTTTCTTAGGAAAGGTGATTGAGGGTTTTCATCTTGTACTTTCTTCTCTTTTACCTGTTTATCTTCTATTTTCTTTTCTTCCATCTTTTCTTTTTCCTTTAATTTCTCTGCTTCTAGCTTAGCTTTTTCTTCAGCTGCCCTCTTTTCCTCCTCTGCTTTCTGTTTCTCCTCAGCTGCCCTCTTTTCCTCCTCTGCTTTCTGTTTCTCCTCAGCTGCCCTCTTTTCCTCCTCTGCTTTCTGTTTCTCCTCAGCTGCCCTCTTTTCCTCCTCAGCTGCCCTCTTTTCCTCCTCTGCTTTCTGTTTCTCCTCAGCTGCCCTCTTTTCTTCCTCTGCTTTTAGCCTCTCCCTTTCTTCTGCCTCAAGTTTCTCCCTTTCTTCTGCTTTCTTCCTTTCTTCCTCAGCCTTTTCCTCATCCCTGAGCTTCTCTTTGTCTACATCATCAGTTATACTCTGCTCCCCTTCCAGAACAGCGTTTGTATCATTCTCTGCATTTATAGCTATATTTTTTGTTTCTACTACCTCCTCTTTATCTGTGGATTTTTCTGCTGTCACATCTACCTGATTTTCCTCTATGGGGACCTCCTTTGATTTCTCCTCCTGTACCTCCTCTTTGACTTTTTCTTCCTTTTTTTCTTCTTCTTCCCCATCTTGCCTCCAGTTGTTCCTTTGGTATGATTTGGTAACTGTTTCTGTGTCCTCAGTCTCATAGCATCCTCGGCGTGTTTCAGCCTTTTCCCCTTTCCCCGTGGTCTCGTTTTCTTCCATGTTGTTTACTTCTCTCCTGCTGGGCAGTGACAAGCTCCCATCTGTGATCGTAGGGTCAAATTCCTTTTGACGTTCCAGGGCTTCCTGTAGACGTTTCTGGCGTCTCTCCTCCCGTCTTGCCAGCCTCTCCAACAATGCAGCTTCTTCATCTGTTCCCCCTGTGGTTGTAGCACGCTTGGTTTCCTCTTCTGACACACTACATAAAAGTGACAATTTTGCATTAAAAAAAAAAAAAGTCTTTCTAAATGTATGAGCTTAGCTGTTTTTAGGAAAAAGCTCGCTGTAACATCATTCCATGGTTTGAGAACAAAACAGGTTGCATACTTCAAAGTTGAGCAAAATGGTTCTGGGGATTAACTGTGGCATTTCTACATGTATAGGAATGTAGTGTTTCACAAAGCCGGAGCCTGGAAAGGTTGCCTTCCAAGCCAGCTCCAACAGCCGCTGAAGTCCCCAGGAGCCTTACTGACCTCAGTAGGCACTGGAACAGTCTCTGAAACTTGGAGCAGCTGAAAAGTTGAAAAGCCCTGAAAACTTCCCCTTCTGTGCCCTGCAGCAGAATACGCGCAAGCCCTTAGCTTGCTTTGAAGGCTCCCTTCAGCTCAGCCTCAGGTGTACATGTTTTATGCACAGTCTTCCCACCAGGCAAAACTTTTGATGATGCTACACAAACAAGGTACTCACTGACTTCATTGATCTTCTTTAAGCAACAAGAAGCTACTCCTGTTCAGCAACAACATCCACACACACAGTCCATAATGGAATAGCCTGGCAATTAAGGGTGCAGTGACACTGTGATTGGTGATAGAGGGGCAATAATCTGTTAGAAAATTGAGTGAGCAGAGCACCTAATTTAAGACATGCTATTCAACACCTGCAGCTCTCAGGTCTGGATACTGCTCTCAGTTCCTGGAGGTTTTTTGACTCTCAAATTTCAGCTGCTTAATTTTCCTGTATGCAGATTTCTTGCCTCTTTCTAACTTTCCCCCCAGCTCCAATTGTGGAAAAAGCTTATAGACTTGAATCAGAAATGTTGCTGTTTTCCCATCTATATCCATTCTCCTCATCTTTAATAGAATGCTACCTGAGCTCATTATCTATTAGCTTAATATTACAATGGTGTTTTTTTCATGTCTCTTCTATCTATTATGTTACTGCTACTGGAAATCTGGATGTATTATTTGTGAATATGTGAAACTAAATAAATAATGGGCAGATTGGAAGGCCAGATCTACACACTCAGCTTGCAACAAGAGGTGCACCACTCCATAAGCTTTTCCAGTGTTTATAGCTGTACAACTCTGCAATGTCAGATGAGGGGTGAGGTCTAGCACTCTCTCACCCAGCACCTTGCAGGCAAGTTTCAGCTGCAACTTGAGGTGCCCACCAATCCTGTGTGCCTTGGCCCCATGACACAATGGCCTCTATAAGCAGGACGAAAAATGTGGAAGTTTGTAAGGCCAAATGCAGTCATGCTTGAGAAAAATCTAACAGCAGGAGGCACGTATTACCTCACAGACATCCCTGAGGACACCCTGGGAATGGGTCATGAGCATGGCCTCAAGCCCAGCTTCAGTGATGCTCCCCTGCCACCGTGTAGACACAGCCAGTAGCACTCCTCACAGTGTTAGCTCCTCTTCAAGAGCAAGTATCAGCAAACCTGGTGCTTAATTAAGTAGCAAAATGGACCTCTTCAAGATACTCTCTACACTGAAGAAAAATTACTGTTGACTTGTCAGTACACATCACACATTTACCTGTTTTGGGCATTAACTTCGGATTTCTCTGTTACTTCTCCTCCAAGATCTCCTTCTTCCTTTTGTCGCAGTCTCTCCTGTCGAGCCCGTCGACGACGTTCTCTGGCGGCTTCTTCCTCATCATCATCATTTCTCTGGTAGGACAGCCTGCAACAGGGATATAACACTGTGACTGAAAAATTACAAAAAGCCAGACCAGAGCACAGTAAGCATGGCTGCAGTGGCTGCTCCACACAGTGTTTAGAAAATACTTTGTAAAGTTGAGATGCATAGTTTCAAAGCTTGGCTCTGTTTTCTTTTCCAGAAATGAACTTGACAAAATAGTCACATTGAAGGCAGCAGCCACATCACACTGTCAGCTTGCTCCTAGAAAATACTGAGACCATAAAAGCCCAGCTCTGTAGCTGAAGAAACATCCTGCCAGCTTGCACCATGATCCTGCCAGAATGCACACAGCAACATTTGAGCTCAAGGCCATGTAAATGAAATTGGACTTCGCCAAGCAGCATTTCATTAGCCCTTTCTTAATGTCACATACTGAAAATCAGAACAGTATTCTAAAATTGAAAGACTAGAAAGCAGGGAGACACAAGTATGACAACGCTCTCAGTGTCCAGTTCCAAGTGCCAAACATCTGACCCCTACAAAATTTTTGTGAGCCCGGAGTCCTGCCAGGCCAAATCATAGAAGATTGCTGCTGTGATGAAAGCCTACCACTGAGAACCCATTGTGTTCATCTAAACCAACAGATGATTATATTTAGTTTCATCCTACTTGAAAAGGAAAGAAAGACATTACAATCCTAATAATCCTGCAGCCCATTCAAATCTTTGCTGAGGTGCATTATTACTGTGTGAGATAAAGGGAAAAGCCTGCATTCCTCTTATCTTTTTGTGCAGGGAAAGTGAAATAGGGAACTAACACGTGCCAGATTCATTTACTTTGCTTCCAGAAATGGTCTGATACATAACAGTTAAGTTGTCACCCTTCCTTCTGTAGTCATGCATTGGCTCTACAGCCATGCACATAGAGGAAAAAAAAAGAGCTCTACACTGAGTAAAAACAGGTAGAGTTAAATCTTGCCTTTCAAATAATATTTTACCATTAAAAGCAACTAAAACATTTTGATTTAGTCACAAATCAGACTCTTTGCATCTAAGCCTCTCCTATCACCTTATTCAGGTACTACTTTTCTCCTTTGCTGAAAGAAGGATGAAAGTATAGGTTCAGCAAAGACTCAATCATCCTATTTTTGCTTTAAAAATTAAAAATGCCACTTGCCAGACCTAGAAGAGCATTTTCATCCTCAGCACAGTGAAGGATTTTATTTGCTACTTTCATGCTGCACTTCAAGAGCTGTTAACATTTTCTTTGTAGAAACAGCTTCTCTCAAAGAGATTGAGAACCATGAGCAGTATGGCCACGAAGGATCACAGTAGGAGGAAGTGAAAAAAAAAAGGAGACAAATTAAAAGCACTAAAGGTGATGCAGGGAAGGCAAGAGAAAACAGTTCTTGTCATTTGTAAACAATTTAAAGGGGGATCAACGTTTCATTTAGGTCTAGAATAGAAAGCACGTGAATACAATAATAAAACCAATGGGGGTCTTTAATTTGCTGAAGAAAAATAATCTCTCTGGAATAAAACTGCATTAGCAAACTGTCCACAGATATCCCACCTGTTACTAAGATATTCTGGCTGCAAGAACCCTGTGATCTTTTTATGTCTGAACTCCAAATATAAGGGCACGGGAGAGTGCATGCTGCTCTTAGTCTGTGGCAGCTGGATAATAGCCATGACTAAGTTGATTCCCAGTACCTATGGCTCAGGATCTGTCTTTGCAGTGAGATCACAGGAGGATGAAGTAGCTTATCCTGCTCTCTGTACCCACACAGTACACTCCTACACCGTAAGGAGACCAACTACTTTTAAAAGTCTCTTTAAAATGCCTTTTAAAAACCACCAGTTGCTCAAAAAGCTAGAAAAGGAGAGAAAAAAAATACCATAAGCAAAAAGCTCCCACAAAATGTTACCCACTAAGTAAGTCAAACCCAGTCAAACCCTGGGACATTTACCACATAGATCATCTGCTAAGAAAGCTGACAATCTCTCTCAGTATCCTTTTAAGTATATCCACTGCCTGATTGCATACCACAGCAGTTTCCTACAGCAAGCAAGTACACCAGGTATGGGCTCCAGCCATAAGGATCACCATAAGTATTTAATTGTGTTTACCAGCACAGATACATGAAACATCCACAAGAAGCTGGAAATAGTCTTATCGACAACTAATAGCAGCATTTTATAGAGCTATATAATATTTTCTTCACAATTATGTTAATACTAATTCCCAGATTGTACTTCTACAGGCTGTTCTGCTTGCCTCGGAAATATAAGCTTTGCTGGAGTGGAGCTGACCAGCCACCCCAGACTGACAGTGGAGTAGGCTGAAAATGTACGTTCAAGTTGGCTATGAGCATTAACAGGCTAATGCCCATGCTGTGAGCAAACTGACAGAAGGATCATTCACAAAACAATTCAACCCTCTCATCCTAATGGCCGTTGACTTTCCACGAGAAATTCAGTCATAGGAAAGATAGTGCAAGTCAGACAAATTCCACTTCTGCCCATGAAAAATATGCTCTTCTGACTACAAGGTTCATCTCACCAGTCTCTCAATCCTTATGCATTGAGTTTGTTCACCCTAACTCAGCTGACACAACAGTCTCTTTTCCTAATCTAAGTAGCCTCCTCCTCCTCTGCTGCCTAAGGTGTTAACTAATTTTACATAGAAAGTAAGCCACAAGCAGAAACATGAATTGTGTCCCTCCACTAGGAGTGGGAGGACTGACCCTCAGTCTCCCACTCTTACAGCAATGCCTAGCTACCCATCACAAGCAAAATCAATTTAGTTCAGAGCTTATCCTCCACTTGCCTAAATCTTTTGATATACTTTAGATCAAGAGTAAACAAATAATAGGAAGTATAACTCAAATATTTCAGCTCTGTATATCAGAGAGATGGATATCTGATTATCCATGCTAGCCAGTGTTGTTTCTCCACTGTCGGAGAACAGGGTTGCTGCCCAGCATGCATGTGCACCCCAGAACTAAATTAAACTAACCTTATATCCATTTGTCACCTTCCACATAACTGTTCAAAGTCTTTGCGGGCAAGTCTCTCTCCGCAGTTAGCTATTCCAGCTATCTCAGGCAATGACAGCATGGTACAGCGTGATCTCAAAGAGTTATGCCAAGCCTTTTGATAAGTGACACCTCTTACTAAATATTCAGATGAAAAGATGATGAGCTGGAAACCATCCAACACCTTCTTACCAAAGATAACATGCTCTTGGTCTAAATGTCAACTGTAAGGGAAAAAGCCCCACGAAACAGCAGAGTGTTGGCTGCTTCTCCTGTTACCTTCTCTGTGCTTGTGACACAAGAAAAAGCAGTGCAATCTCTCTGTGTTACTGGTAAGTTGTTCTAGTAAAGCATTAGTGCCGTCTATCATAATTTCCAAGGAGAACTACTCAAGTGCAGGAGATTGAGCATCTCATCTACGTGACAGGATACTTCCCAACACACTAGGTAGGGATAACAAGTAACAACAGATGGGTTGTTGAGCAGGTAAGACACATTTATATCTCCAGGACTGAAATTCCAAACCTGCTGAAATTATTCAAATAATCAGGAGATTTGTTGTTAACTTGAGACCATTGCCCCCAGACTAAACTGAGGGACTCTACAGACTAGAGTGGAAAATAACTCTGCTGGATTGGGAATATAGGTGATGAGGTCAGCAGCTTCAGAAATTCTTCAGAGAGATTCAACACCCTCCCTCCTTTACACTGAATTTAAGTAAAGTTATAGCCAGTAAGAAACTTGGTAATAGCTAGGATGATTATGGGTCTGAAAACAATTTATACAGTCCAGCTTCAATTGGTTTCTACTTGAAACCACAAATCGGTTCAATCATTATCTAAGGCACTTTGGTTTTAGAGTTTCTTTCCTAGTACTGCTACATTATTATTATTGTCTGAATTGTGACAGTACTGAAATTTCCCGACCAAGCTCAGGGTCTTGCTACAGTAGGCATTTTATAAAAGATAGGGGCAGATCTGGTCCCTATTCTGATCGAAGTGAAATTTAATAATTTATAATGCTACCTGCCCTCAGTGAGCTAAAACTGATGAATCTAAAGTATTTTTCATTTTTCACCAGGGTAGGAAAATAATAATGAGTAATTTAAATTGGATCACACTACTCCATTCTAGAGGAGGCAGGGAGAAAGAAGAGCTGTGGATCTGAGTTTTGACTCTGTCTCAAGGGTGTCAGAGATACATGAAAAATTTCCAAACAGAGCAAAAGGCTTTAAGACTATATTTTCAACTTAAAACAGGTAGTCCAGATCTCTCTCTTTCCCATATGTTTCACTCAAATGCTAGTCTGTCTTCCTTTTCTCCCTCCTGCAAAAACACCTTGCATTCATAGCCCTGCCCTCCTACCACATACCTCAACCAGATGCAACTGTACCTATTCAGCAAGTTCTTTCCCACATGACTTTGTTACCTAGAAGCCTTTACATTTATTATGGAGTGATTATCTCTGTGGTCAACCCCAAGAAATAAGATCATTCATCCTCTATCAAAATACTGCATCTCCACTTTCAAGCTAACCTGATTCTAAGACCTTCAGCCTTTATTACCTAACACCAGAGCAGGTGAAATGACATCTGTTGACTTGTACATCTCCAAACTGATGACAGATGGAGGATGTCAGTAAAACGACCTTGATAACAAATTTCACCATCAGACTCAGTCTATAGAAGCTGCATTTGTTGGCCTCCTGTGCTCTTAGAAAGCCTTTGTATTTACCCAGGCTCTTCCTGAACGAATGGGTGGGGTGAGGATGGACTCTGTGATAATGCCCACTGAGGAATAGTACTCTGTGTCACTGCTGATATTTTGTCCCATTTTATGATTCCATATGTTGGGGTTTTTTTTCATTTTATTTGTATTATGATAGACACACTTCAAAACTTGGATATAAACAACCGATCAATCTTCACCTCAAAAAAAACCCCATAACAATTACACATGCTTCCAGAGGATTATGCCTCTGTCAAGCTTTGCGTGTCAAATGTCAGCTGTATTTCATTCAATTCATATCTAAAAATGTGGTGAATGGTTGGAGGCAGTTGAGGGGAAAACTGTTTCTTCTAATCATTCCTCCATAAGTCAGAAAGAGCTGCCAGCATTCTGCTCAAACCTGTTCAAGATGATGCATTTTTATGAGGGAATAAGCAGAATTTCAGTCCAAAATGCTCATGTTTCAAAAAGATGTAGTGAGTGAAAACAGGGGATTGTGCTGGAGACATGCAGACATGCCACCACAGTTCTCAGTGCGATGTTGAGCATGAATGCTGTTATTAACACCCATATTTTTCACATACTTCTCAATTTGACATGCGCCATTTTTTTTCACATTGAATAAAGGAGAGACAAGTGGATAAAATTAACCAGTGGCTGGAAATTAAACCCAGACAAATTAAAAGTGGAAATGAAGCAAATGTTTTTAACAGTGAGGGTGATTAAATATACAAGAATTGATGGAACATCCATCTCATATCTCCACATTGAGACAGATGCCTTTTGGAAGACATACTACAGTAAAATACTAAGTCTTGGACTCATTATAGAAACAACTTGGTGAAATTCCACTACCTCTTAGGTATGGAATATTAGACTAGATAATATGGTGGCACCTGCTAGACTTAAACCACTATGGTCTTCCATTCACACAAGGTACATACCTTCTGATTCTGCTCATAATTTCTCTGTCTCAAAAATATTTTTACACTTCTCTCACACATTCTCCAGAGTTCCAAAGCCAATACTCCTGAGCAGGCAAACTACCCAGGTATCCACATAGTTCTCTGTGAAAAACACAGACTGTTTCCCCTTTCAATATATTGCCTTCTCATTTATACCATTTTCATACTCTGTGTTTCTAATATCTTTCCTTATTTTTAATATCTCCAAAGAGTTCATGGATTATTATTTTCTACTGGGTAACCACTTAATGGGTTAGCAGAGCATTCCTTCTGTCAGATCTGGCATCCTTAAATTCCTACTGTAAGTTTCAAAGGCTTTCTCCTAAATTAAACCTTGATCTAAAATACCTAAAAGGTAAAACAGTGTGCATTTAAACAATTTTTTGTTTCAGCTAAGGAAATCTTTAGATTATTTACCTTGGTTAAGGATCTAGCTGTGAAATTGTTATTTTGTTTGCATGAGAAAACATTTAAGTATGGGAAAGAAAAGGTCTTCTGAGAGGTCCAGCTTGTGTACACTCTTTATAGTTTCTTTCCTTTTGATGTTTTTGACATTTATTTTTTTCCACTGGTAAGGAAAGAATAGATACACTCATTCCTTTAGCAGTTTAATTCTAAAAAACTAAGGTGCAAGTAATCCACATCGACAAATGAAGAGCAAGAAGTGATACACAAGGCAATAACCACAAGGGAAAATGACTTCATACTGATGAAAAAAATACTTGGTGCCTACCAAGTAATTCATGCCAAAAATAGCCAGAGATTTTATTTGATTCCTAAAGATGGCACTGAAGTTTCTAGGACAGATCGTTGCTTCCCAAATTACCAGTTTGTGTTGAAAATGCATCAGTTGTGTCAATGCCCAGCATTTTCAATGTCTTATCTCACTTCTTGCAGTTTTCTGCTCATAACAAAACTGCTGCTTTTGGTTTTAGATTCAAGCCCCAAACCCTGGGCCTCATAGTTAGAGCCAGTCTGTAACATCACTGCATCATTCTGCACAAAGGGAGAATGACTCATACATGTGCTTTTCTTCCCTCCCCCTGGCTGAAAACTGATGATCTGTTTCATAATATGAAATGCAAGCAGATACACCGACCACATTCACATAACTCTGGTAAATTGCCTGTGAGTACCTCAGCATAAATTGCAGGCAGGGCCACTAACATGAAGGGTAAAAACCTTCAGCTACTGAAATGATGTCAAATTTGCTTCTGACATACAATATATTTAGATAAAAGCACTTGCTGGAAGCGTCCCAGGGAAAAGCATGTAATTCTCTCAATATGTGAAGTCTGTCATGCTCTGCAGTTTTACTTCATCCCCAACAGACTTGACATTGACCTGTCAGTGAGCAGTGCAGTGTATTTAACCTGTTCAATTTTGAAGTTTCACATGAAAAAAAAAAAACCAAAACAAAAACCCCAAACCAAACAAAAACACACACACACAAAAAACAACAAATGACAAAAAAAACAACCCACACAGACACAATACCAACCAACAACAAAAAAAATAATGAAAAAAACCCAACCAAACACACACAGAACCCCAAACCCAACAACAACAATAAAAAAAATACCCAACAAACCAAAAACCCCAACACAACGAAAAGGAGCTGGGCAGAAAACAATAACTGGCTAAGTGCCTTGTAGCTGATACCTATTACTTTTTTACTGCTTTCCTTGAAGCTTAGTGGAATTCACACAAAAATCCATTTCCCTAATAGATGACGAACATGCACGAAAGTGTACAAAACAAGCTTACTTTTCAAACTTACAAAAGTGAGAGCAAAACCCAAATGGCTGTGCATGCCACTGGCTGATGTGGTATTTGTTGACTCTGTAGCAAATTGCTTTCTGCTTGCTGCCACCACCTCCAGTTTCTAGTGCTTTATTGCATATATAATCCAAAATAATTTATGCCACAGCCTTACCCAGTAATATTTCAGGCATATGACTCGAGAATAATGGGCACTTTGCCTAGCTGAGGCATAAGTAAGGACTTAAAGGATTTGCCCCAGCATATACAATCCACAATCACTACAAAGCCAAATCAGAAATTTTCTTTCTTGTGGTTTTGGGCTCCTGTATTCAGTATGGCTTTTAAGGCACTGTTATACCTCAAATTGCTCACTTACTGAGTGTATACAAAGTTAAATCTTAACTCTTCCCTTTCATATTTTATTGCAAATAAAACTCCAACTGACATGATTGAGAGATTTACTCAAGACAGAAGGAATTAAAAATGAAGACAGCCATGAGCATATGTAACTCAGAAAAGCTCCTCTGCATATTTGGAATCGTGGTCTTCCTACAAAATCCATAGAAGATTTGAGGAATGAAACCAGCATTTTCTTACATGTACCTTTAGGCAAACTAATGTCTCATGCTCAAGCTACAAATTTCTGTACTTTCTCCAAACATCTTTTTAACTCAAACAAAATTAATCTTGTCATCTACAATAGCCATCAGAGATATTTAAATTAAGGCAAGGAAGGCATGAGGAAGACTTTTGTTATTGAGCCATTTTCTCATCCTACATAGTCATGTCATTAAACCATGACACTGAGGTAGGTATAGACAGGGATGGATGCCTCATCAGACAACTTGTGGGGAATTTGGTGCAAGAGTACTCAAGGAACTCTGCAGCCTTATGGGGATGAAGCTGAACGAGAGCGTAAGGTTGTTTTTCATGGTCCAACAGTATATTTTCTCTATATTTACTTTATATTCACAGATATACAAGATAAATATTTTTTCTCATTAATGAATATGAGAAACAGTTATTCTTTCTATTTAAAAGTAAATAACTCACATCACATGCAATATATTTTTTCCACCAGAGGCTGGAGTGGAAATTCTGTTGTCATTAGGAAGTAGAGTTTTTCCTTTTATTCAAGCACAATAGTTATAATCCATTTCAAGAGGATTCTTACTATTGCTCACTTTCCCTATACCTGCAGCAATGGTCTGGTTTTACTGTTTTCTGATGTAACCACTTCCCTTTACATGCAAGAGAGTGATGGTACTGACCAAAGTTCTATCTCTCACAGCCTGGACTCCTAAAATGCAACTCAAAATTACACATTAAGCAGAACAGGGTCTGTCTTAATCCTGTACCTGAAGAATATACTTTGAGAGGAGTAAACTAATGAAGACAGGTTAAAGTACAATAGATTCAGCTTATTTGTTAGCCTGATGTAAGTACCTTCCAGCTGAATTGCACTTTTAGGTTTCTTAGTCTCAGTATTAGGGCACAGTATCAACCACATTTTTACTACCAGGCTTTTCAGAGGAAGTGACAAAAAGTTGACTTTCCAGACAAGCCTTGCTACCGTAACAAGCTCAGCTACGTGAGCTAAAACAAGACTTGCAGAATATGGTGCTCATGGTATAGCTTGCCTCCACCCCAGTGTACTTAAAGCAGCAACAGAAACAAGATATTTTTGCAAAGTTTTGCTACAGAGACAATGGCAAGGAGATTGGATGGAAGGGGAATTGCCTTTCACTCCTCTTTGCTCAGTGTCCTGTTTAGCCTTGTAACTGAAGCAGGTAGTGTTTTCTGAAGAAGAAAAATTTTGAACTCTTTTTTTAAAGGAAAAATATTATTTGTGGTGTTATTGTTTTATTCCAAACCAGCATGCTGCATCCTCTCAAGTTAGTGAGCAAGAACAAATCTACGATACCAGGAAAGCACAAACTGAATTACTGTACATTATGTATGTACGCTGACCTGGAAACTCAGCCTTCAATTTCATCTACTGCTGTACTTTCACCTAGGTTACCTTCTTTGAAGACTTGTTTAGTGCAGCACACTAGGAAACAGAGAACTTCTTAACAAACCAATGCTCGCATTTTATTCCCTCTACACAGATTAATAGGATTGATGCATTTTTAAAAGGAAGTACAGGACCATGAGGATAGGTCTCATACACTGGCAGCTTGTTCAGTTTCAATCTGTACTTGCTCCCGTGAATATCATATAAGGATAAACACTAAAAAAAGTTAACTCGGAATCACTGGATTCATTAACATCCAAACCAATCTCAGTCACACCCTTTAATCATCCATAACCATGCCCAGTCTACTCACAAACAACTTCCAGCCTATATTTATTCACTATCCACCCTGCCAAAACATGATATGAAATTTGAGATGTGGCTTTGGTTTTCAAAGATGACAAATATTCTCTATGAGCAGAAACCCCCTTTGCACTCATACTTTTTTCTCACTTGCCTGTCAGGTTTTACAGGGTGTAATGAGGAACCAGGAGCCAGGATGATACAGTGGATGAATCCTGAAGGGAAGAAAGTTCACAACATCACGTTGATTGATATCAGGGACAACACCCACCAATAGTGCTGAACCCATCTTGAAAGTTGTTGTTTCATCTATCACTGAAATGCAGCCACACCTAAGTTGGATCAGCATATAGGCTACAGCTATAGCTCTGTCACCCCAACATCAGCCTCCGATTTAGGACTGACACTGAAATTGATTGTGACTTTGAACAAGACCGGGGCAAAGAACTAGTGAGGCAGGAAGAAGGAATGTGGAAGCAGGGATCCGCTGCTGTAAGAAGGGGCCAGGCTGGGGAGTGGGAGAGGGGAGAGACAGGCAGCAGCAATAGATAAGGAGCTTCTGCCCCTGCAGGGCATGAGAGAGGAGTGAAGAATGGTTGATGGAGAAATAATTGAAGGACAAAGATCCATCAGGGTATAGCAAGAATAGTGAAAGTAACAGCACTGGGTTAAGTAGCTCTGCCATCAACATCCAGCATCAAGCCAGGTTCACACAGCTGTCCAGGGCCAAAACCCACCATGACTGACAGAATGGAAAGTGTAAGATAGCAGCTCATGGCTATCCAGACTACACACTGCACAGTAACTCCTTTGCCCTTGCCTGAAATGTCTACAAACGGTCAAATGGCTAGAACACGCTATTTTTATTGCTTGATTCTTCAGAAGTGAGGGTGTTAGCATTAGCTTGGGCTGTGTGGAGCATCAAACCCCCTCTGTATTTCCCAGGGGATTAGAGACTGTAATTAAATTACTATTTCTCAGAGGCAGGCAGGTCCCTGAAGTTGTCTGCTGGAGCTTTCAGAAATATAGCAAAGACTACACTGCATGAACAAAGTACAAGGCATGTATTGCACTCAAGGAGCCTGGAAAAATAATTTTACCAGATAATCATTCAGATAATCTTAAAATAATCTTTTTTTCATCCACTCTTCCTGACACAAAATATGCAAGAGAAGGACACAGCCTTAACATACTGCAGCAGACTAAATATTGAAATAAACAGTGCAAACAGGAAAGCAGCTGAAATGTAAGAGCAGAACATGCACCAAAACAGAGCAGACTGTGAAGCCTTATGCTAACTGAAATAAACCACTTTGCAGGGATACAGCATTACAAATACATTCACTGCTTCAACATATGGTGAACAGTAAAAAAAATTAAAAAATTAAAATCAGATGTCTCAGTTTTCTGGTACCAATTCCCCATGCACACAACTCAGGGATGCTGTGCAGGTGCAGATTTGGTTCCAAGGGAAATTCATGGCTGTTCACTTTTAACACGGACAAGCATCTGTCTCTTTCTCAGGTGTTTAAGAAACCTACTGTCAACAGCCAAGGTGATTAGGAGACATTTTCCGTGAGATGGCGGCAGAATTATGAGTGCAGATCCTGTCATTTGCTAACAGGATTAGGGGCAGATACATTCCATGCATCTCTCCAAAAGGTCATGCCGATGAGTCTTTCACCTTCATGAAAGGTAAAAACCCCTTCCATAAAACAGGCTCATACAGATACACAAGGTCACATACAGCACTTTGAACAGCACGCAAATGTTACAATGATTTGCAGACATCATATAAAGCGCTGCGCAATTTGAACAGCTGGAAGTTTGAAATGCAGCCATTGCAACTACACCCACATAAACACAGTAAAATAGCCTGGCTTTATCCTTTCAATTAGTTTTCCCTTAGATGTGCCTGTTGTTCTTACATTGTTGTGCTCTGATCTTTATTCCAGAAGTTATTCATAAGAAATTACCAAACAACTCACTTGGCGTAAAATATTGGAGGAACTCTGTGGAAAGTGAAGTTCATAAGACCTGACCAAACTGCAAATACAAATCTGAAAGCCATTGTTCTTTAAAAAGTGTGGAATAAAATTAAATAAAACCCCCCACTTTTCCCATTTCAAAGACTCACTAACAAATTATCTACTAGTTATAAGTTATTCACAGAAAACACCCAGAGAAAAACTAGGAAGTGGAAGAAAATAACAATTTGCTTGCCCTAGAAGTGCCCACAGTCTGTGGGCTTTCAATAGGACATACGCAGCTCTTCTAGGCATAAGGCACCTAACTGCCCTGTGAAGATTCTGTGCCAGAGGTGCAGCCCCTTCTGTGCTTCATGTTCATCAAATGAAAAACCCTGCCTCAAGCTTTCAGTTGTTGTCCCAGCTCCAGCCTGTCCAACAGGCAAAATACACTCACACTCCTCCCTCATTGGCACCTTGGTTGCAAGAAAGGGTAAGTGGCACTAATCTGGACTGGACCTAAGAGCTCTGGGCTGCTTCCAGGCAATGAGTGTGCCCTTTTTGGAGAGCACAGTATTACTTTGCGTTGTGATTGTCATTGCTTCTGCACACGTGACCAAAGCACTGGTCCACAAAACATCAGTTTGATGCCATATGACATACACCTTCTTTGTCTGCCTTTCATCATACTGCTAGAAGAAATGGCAGGTGAGTCCCAGGGCAGCAAAGGTGAAGGAGCAAAGCAGATGGGACTACAGAAGAATGGAGTGTGACCAACAATACAGGGAAAGCGAGAGGTGGTGGGCAACATGGGGGGAGAATAATGAAGGGCTGCCATGGTAAGAAAGTGGTAGGGCAAGTGGGAACAGACTGCGAGGTTTGGTAGGAAAGAGTGAGAGGAGACAAAAGCTCCTAAGTTTCCATCACCAAGAAGCAAAGCCTCTTTAGAGATTCAACTGACATTTTTAAGTAAAGGTAGTTGAAAAATTCATCATTAAACACATACACACATATTTAAGCCAAGGCTTCTGGTATATTCAATTACATTCCAGGAGTGAATGCAGACCAATGACTATTTTCCCCTCGTTGTTATATTAGCACTTGGCACTCACTAACTTTTCCATAAAAAGATCTCAACATGCTTTACAAATTAATCCTTGCAACCCCTTTCTGACTTCTGCATGGTGGGTATAATTGCAACTATAATGCCAGCTTATGGAGTAAAAAAAAAACACCCAGAAACATAGACAAACATACTTCTTGTAGCCTAAACCACACAGCAGGTAAGATTCTTGCTTTGGCTACACTACTTCATGACTGCTCTGTTGAAGCTACCAGAAGCTTTTCCAGCAGCCTCCAGAAGTTGTTGTTGCAGGTACACGGACCCCTTCTCCCCAGGCCTGTCTCTAACAGCTGCACTGTGCCGACTTCCATCACTGTGCCTACTTCCATCACTGTGCCTGTAAGCGTGTGAAAGCCACTGGCAGAACTGATTATCCTGGGATGGTTTTTTTGCTGGCATACTGAACAAAGAGACATCCTCCCCTGAGCTCTCTCTGAGCAAGTGATAGCCTGCCTCTCCTCTGTGTAATACCTTCTGTTGTTAAGTACTTCCAAATCAGTAGTTTACATTTTAAAAAGAGTTGTGCCTGGTGCAAAATGGGAAAGGAAGGGTGAAAAGCTTGTTTAGCCCAGGGGATCTTGCAGCCATGTCACTTGTGAAAGCAGCTCTGGCTTTCCCCAGGGGTCAGCATGTCTCAACACAGGCTGGAACCTTTTTGAAGCACTGGGTTGTGAACCAAGATACACTTAAGTGCCTGGAAGTATGGAAAACGGGGTTCAGGGTCCTCCCTTTACCACTGGGAAACAAGGAGGTAGCTTGCTGCCAAACTCTCTGCTTCTCAAGCTCCAACAGGTGCAGAAAGTCAGCTTGGTGAGGTAAGACTCCCAAAAGGTGATTGAGTGAGAAAACACCAGCTCTGTAGGAGAGAGATTTTAGTCCTACAGAAACTGTAGGAGACATCACAAGGGCAGGTTTCTGCACGTCACAGCTCTCACCGCACCCTCTTCAGTCCCACGGTGTAGATGGGACTGACCTGAATGTCAGCTGACCCTTCCAACACCAGACCTTGCAGGACCCCCTCCTGTTTCAAAGGCAAAATATTTCCCGTCTCACCTGCACTGCAAGACAGAAGAATGTTTTAGGAAGTCTCACTCCTATGACAAGGCATTTACACAGCAGATGGATCCTTTGAAATGACAGCACCAGAGAAGAGACCATGGTTCATCCTAGTATCCTCTTCCCAGCAATCCATAGTAACTATTCATATACACACACCAAACTCATTGCAAGGGGGATGCAATTCAATTTACCCTTTTATGAAACTTCTCACTGTATTTAAGTCATGCATCCTGACAGGCACTGAGAAAGGTCAAAAAACAAGCACTGGATAGCAAATCTATTGTTTAATATACTTCTGTGAAAATAAAACATTTGCCAATATAAATAGAATATTTGGTACAATAGTTAGTACAAGCATAAAATAATTTGAATTCCTACTCGCAAAAGAGTGTGGTCCAACCTGTTACCACAACTCAGTTGACTGAGATCACTGAATAAATAAGAATAAGAGATATAAAGAACATGGTAAAAATATAAACAAGATAAACCCTAGCAACCATGAGGTAACAAAAGAATCTGGGGATTAGCAATCTTCCATATTGGAAAAGTATGCTAAGCCTGCTTTTAACTCAAGCTAACATGCTGATGGTTAAAATGCTAATACAGGATTTAGAAGGCTTCATTTGGCCCCTCTCTGCTACAAGTTTCTGCATGAGATGCTTAAACTCCCTTGTGTTTCAGCTCCTATCAGATTAATGCACAGGACAATTCAGTGAAAAAAATCATCCATTTGGGGGATCCAGAGGCTAGCATGACAGAACCTGCATCAACAAGGTATTATATGATCAATTGGTCTAATAAAAACACAAGCTTGAAACAAACACCAGAAATCCTCAGCCTATGAGGTGAGCTTGGACATACTTATGGGTGCTTTTGCCAGCTCAAGATGAGTACAAGAGAGATAACTGTCAACATTAGTGCATATCTATAAGTATATACAAACAGGTTCTTTGGACCCTTGCCCAAAGTTTGCTCAGACTACTCCCACAAAATTATCAAAGATTTGTGAAGCTCCAGGAAATGCCCCACTACCTACTTTCCTACGTTATAGAGAAAACTTCCAAATGGTTTTCTCTTCTGTTTCAGCTCCCCAGAAGCTTTTCCAGTTCCTTCCCCTATTTCTTCTCATGTTCCAGGCAGCCCCTGTCACTTTTTGACACCTTATGTCATTTTAATGGGTATCTCCATTTTCTTCCTCCACACCTGTGAGCCCTGTGACTTAAATTCTCCCAAGTCTGAACCTCCCTTCTGTCTACCCCTGCAATGCTATCAGCCTTTTTAGGACTCAGACTCTCACTGAAATGATGTCATGGATCTTGAGAAGTACTGGAAGGGATCAAAAACCAGGCACTAAACAGCAGAATCTCTGCTTGCTATAGTCTTGCAAAACCCATAATTATATCCTTTCTGGGGAAAAAAAACACACTGGTATGATTGCCGGGGAAGAACAGCACAAGAAGCAACTAGCGCACAGAGAATGTGACATAAACAAGTATCGTTTCATAGGTTCAGAGCATTCACCTTTCTAAGTTCAGGGGCACTAAGTATAGGACTGGATGCAAGGCACCAAGCCAGACCTTGTCTCCTACTTGGTCACTCCACAGGGTGTCGGGTAAATTTGAAACAGGGAGAAGAATCCAGGAAATCAAGTAAGGAATTAACCCCATGGCTATCCCAAAATGACAAAGGACCAAGTGCAGCTCCCAGATATACACAAGATGGGAATATTTGTCCTCAGCTGGATGGGCTGCAAATTATTGGTAATGCAGATGCTGTCAGTGGGAAGCTTTCCTAGCCATATTGATAAGGATTACTAAGATAATATTGCTACAGTGCTAAGAGAGCTTATTATTAACACTTTGGTAAATCCTGAGAAAAAGCTGCATCTGAAGAGAACTTCAGAAAAGCTTTGCTATGGTCTTTATGGAAAATGCAACAGAGGAACTAGAAGAAAGTTAGTCAGCCTTGATCTTTCTAACTAAAGTGAAAGCTTAGTTAGATTTGGAAGCAGATGTATCCTCTGCTAATTGGGGCTTATTTCAAATCCTGAGAAGGAAAACTGCAATCACAATGTGGCTGACCACTCCCGTTCCAGGAGGCAGCAGATGACTAAGGCTGAGATGTACACCATCGTACACACCCAGAATCCATGCCAGACTTCCCTCTTGCAGGAGAAGAGGAAAAATCGGAAAAATCTGCTTCACATAGGAAAGATGGATGTTATGTAAAATACATGAGGCTATTATTGAACACAAGATTAAAAATGGAAAGCTTCTTTCAGATAAATTAGTATGTAAGAGAATACATGGTTGGAACACATTTCATTTGGGCTTTGCATTGTATAACACAGTAGCAAGAGAAAGCTGAAAACAAAAGAATGAGAAAAAGGAAGTAAATGGTAAAGGAGAGGCCACTGTAGGTCAGGGGAGCTAGAAAGCCAGGAACAAACTGAAAATGAACAGACAAGAAAGGTTCCACCATACCATGTCAGTGTGTGACAACAGTCCAATTGTGGATGCTGAAACCTATTGTGTATTAAGCCTTGTGAGGCTCACCTATCCCACAATCCTACTGCTGGAGTTGCAATCTCCATTTAAAAAAAAAAGAGACGAAAAGAAAAAAGGTACAAACGCTTTCCAAAACCCAAAACACACACACAAAAAAAAAAAGAAACGACAAAAATCCTGTAGTAGGGATCATGGCAGGACAGCAACAGTAGCGATGCTAGAAGGTACTTCTGTAATTACACTGAAGCAACTTTCCAGTGCTAAACGTCCTGCAGATGGGATTCGTCAAGCCAAAAATCTCCTTTTCAGAAACATGTAATATATTTTTATGGTTAAAAAATCTGCAGGCAATTTGACTATGACAAACCAAACAGAAGCCAAAATCTCACATCCTGTGGTGACAAGTGCATTGGTCTCGAGGACACACCTCTAGGACAAGCTTCCACATTTCTTAGAGTATTGGGAAGGAAAACAAGTGTGCAGGGATGGCTTTGGTTGGGGCTTTCTCAAATTTTTGAAACACACAGCATACCAGTTAGGAGATATTTTCTAAATAAGGTTTTAAGCTGTCTAGAAAAAGAATCATCTTTTGTTCTTTTGGTTTTTTTTTCTTCCCATAACAACCTCTACCTGGAGGACCCACAGCGGGACCATATCCTCCCAAGGAAAAGTATAAAGCAGATCAAAAGTGATCAGCAAAAACTTCAGCATTCAGAATCAAAACTACTTGTACAGGGTTAATCCTTTCTGGTTGGCATGTCAGGTTCTGCTGGAACCACACTTGCTCATGATAATCTGAATATTTCCCACTGTTGCTTAGTATATGAGTGATAGATGAATATTAAAAATATAAAAGAAGACAACAAAGTTAGTTAAGTCCCTGATCTTCAAGAGAGATTCTGACTTTGAGGAAAAAGGTCTGAATACAAATAGGCACAGACAGAAAATCTCCACCAAACCCTAAAAAAGTGTTTGTGCAGCAAGCTTTTGGGAAGTCCACTCCTAATGGTGCATCCGTATGTTTTATATAATGTGAAGTCCCTGCTACTAATCCTGTTTATTTTTCTTTTCTGGTTTATTATCATCCAAGTTTAACTTTCACATCCTTTGCCTACAGTAAGCTAACCTCAATAACAACAGGATATGTACTCTAGAATTACTATGATGGGAGGGGAGAGGGGGAAGAGGAAAAAATTGCTTCACAAGTGACACAATCAAACTTACAACACTCAGGAAAAAAAAAACAACTAAGCAAGTGACTGAAAAAACTCAGCACTGAGTGACTAGGTTAATCATTATTCCTCCTACAGTCAAAGAACCATCCTGGAGCACCAGGTGGGAAGGGGGCAGCCACTTGACATCACTTTTGGCCTTCTGGAGCTGCACAGAGTGAATTAAGAGGAGACAATACTTGGCTTGATATTTCAGTTACCAAGAGACAGCAGAGACTGGGGAAGGAAAGAATTTAAATACCAACTTCTGCCCCCGATTGAAACTTTGCTCATAACTGTTTAAAACCCAGGGAACTATATTGACTTTAGATCTTAAGCCTGTATTTAAGCCCAGGATGTGTCACTTATCTCTGGAATTCAATACGAGCCTTCAAAGCAACTTGAAAGAAAAACAGTTGAGTAATTTAAAGCATCAACCAAATCTTGTACTTGCTACTTTTCTTCAACTACGGATTTTTGAGAAGACAGAAACCGGGTCATAATACCTTGACTAAAGTGTGATTTTTCTGACAACTTCACAAACTACTTAAATGCTTTAGATGTAGAACAATGCACATGGAAAACTGTGTTCCAACGTGCCCACTGTTCCCTAAGTGATTATGGTATGGAACTTTTAGATTTGCAAAAACTTCTCATTACCACATTCAGTTTGTGATTCAGCTGAAGATTTCACAGCAACACTGAAAACTTGTGAAAAAGAGAAGGAAGAGGGAAGGGAAAGGCAAAGGGGGGCATGGGGGAAGCCCTTCCTGACTGTCTCCTCTGCAAAGGATTTGAACTGCAGAAAAGAGAGGAACCATGTCAGCAAGTGCCAAACCAATGCGATACCTGCCAAACCGCACCTTATCCTTCTCAATCAGCAAAAAAATTATCCACTGCCCGATTCCTCTTACCTCACCAATAAAAGGCTAGAGTTTTTTCCCTTATTAGGACAGTCTCCATGCTGTAAAATTTTGGCTCTAATAAGTGGCTTTTACAATATGTGCTGCACATCAGCACAAAAAGAAAGCAACTAATAAAAATAAAACAGGAGGAGAATAAAAGGGCTGAGTCCTAAATTAAAAGGACATCATCAGCTTTCTTTGGGCTCCAAAATTTGATCATAGATTTTGCAAAACAGAGAATTAAAATTGGAATGGATAGATGTACGAAGGCTAACATTATACAAATATATAATTACAAACTTGGTCCTGCAGTTACTTATACATTTAAGCAGCTTTACTGAATTCAAGGAGAATTTTTTTATTCTATTTCAGTGCTTACACGGCTCAAAACAAATCAAATATCAGTACATGAAAACGGTGCAAAGAAAGTGGGTTTTTTTAATCTTTTCTTTAAAAAAATGCAAAAGGAGTGAAAAGTTATAATCAGTTACATCTCCATGTTTCAATTATTTCAACAATTGACAGAAGTGGTTTTCTTGGCTGGATTTTTAAATGTAAGATTTTGGATTATCTAGTTTACTGCATCTGCATTATACAGACATATATATACATATATATGGGTGTCTAAAAGAATCACCAGAGAATTTCCCTAGTTCTTTTGAACATTCTTGTTTTCCCCTAAATTGGGAATGGGGCGACTGAGGAGTTGTGGGACTGCAGGTTTGTCAGGAAAGGGAAAGCCAGGGGTATGAAGAAGCAGGATAAAGTTCTGTCACCCCCATCCCATACTGGTTGAACACCTATGCCAACAGTGTGGCTGTGGAGGAGCTATCTGGATTTAAGATCTGCACTAACAATGAATTTTCTAGTTTTGCTGAAGCAGAAGAGAAAAGCCTTGTCAGAATGAAGTGATATGGAAAATGTTCAGGGCTGCTTTATTTTAGTACAGCCTGAAACAGGAAGGCAAATATTTCATCCAGGTTTTTTTCTTTTAACTTTTTATTTTTTGGTCAATTTCAATCAAAAGATTAATAAAAAAGAATAGATT
>JANHFX010022731.1:15708-28383 GCA_027560015.1 Chloroceryle amazona | reverse complement strand
ATATTCCTTATGACAAACCAGAATGTTTACTTCCTAATTATACTGGATCTTCTGAAAAGATGTAAGTGTAAAGGAATTGATGATTATCCCTCAATGTTCTTCTCCATCACCATTCTTCTCTCACCTTATCAAAAGATGCACAGATTTTTCATATACAGTTTACTAGTTTACCTACAGCTGCCCTGAAGAAATACATGAAAAAATCAAATACCCTAACCCTTCCCCTTTTCTGGCCAACATACTTGTAGAAGCCCTTCTTATTCTTTGTGTCCCTTGCCAAATTCAGCTTAATCCGTGCCTTGCCTGTCTTGATCCCATTCCTACACCTATGGGCAGCATTCCTACATTCTTTCCAGGATACACGTTTGGTTCCAGAGCCTGTTCACTGAGTTCTTACACTTTAGTTTGACCAATAAGTGCTTACTGAGGCCTGCTGGTCTCCTGTCTTCCTTGCTTGCCTTCTTACAGATGGCAAGGACAAGCTTTTGTGCTCTAAGAAAAATGTCCTTCAAGAGCTACCAGCTCTGCTCTGCTCCTTTATCCCTGAAGGCATCTTTGTCTGTGCACTGCAAGAGGGTGCAGAGAGATTAAAAATGTAAATCAATTATTTTTTCATTAACACACAGAAAACCAGATAGGACAAGGCAAGCATCAGTCCAGAGCTGGTAGGTGTGTGTAACTGAGGGGAAATGTAGGAAAAGACATTTTACCTGGAAGCTGAGACTTTCTGGGAAGGAAAGCAATTAAAGCAAACGTATTATTGTGAATTATATATACAGGACAACCAATTTTGGTTTTGTTAGTAAATTTCCATTTTATATTAGGACTAGACTCCTTTCTAGCATTTCTTCAGAGGAAAAGAAATACTCTGCCACATTTATAGTGCATTAAAATAAACATAAGGAAAGAAACAGGTTGACAATACAGAATCTTCAGTAGTAACTCCAGTTTTGTGGGTGTATTTTTCTTTTACCAAATCTTCTGTAGGGTGTACAAAACCAGCAGGGTAAGTAAGATTCTTTCAATATCAGTTCAGGAAGAAAACAGTCTTGTCTAGTGTACATTTCATCTGCTTTAGCCTCATCATTTAAAAAGTCTGCATTAAGAATCAAAAAGCCAGAATCAAATACATGTGACATTGAACCAGTATTTTTTTCCCGTTAGGCAATACTCAGTAATAAACATTTATAAAAACCCATTTCTCATAAGTAACACAGCTTTTAATATATGGACTGGTGCCCTAAGTAGTCAAAAACCAGAGGTTCTTCACTGAGCAATTTTCACTGGACTTTTATGCCACTGAAAGAAGTTGTAGAGTGGAATAAAATTCATGACCAGCAAATATCCCCCTGGCTAAACCCCCTTAAAGCAGCCATTTCTCTTACAATACTACTACACCATCAGCAATAGCTCATTGACCAAAAGTACAATTTACTACCTGAGTAAGTGTCCCAGGAAAGTGGTGCTGTCAGGGCCGCTCAGTTGACAGCTGCCCGAGAGGTGACCAAGGCAGCTGGAATGGTTTCAGGTAGGCAGTGGATGGCAGTTAGGCAGCTGCCTGGTGTGCCATTTCCTCACTTGAGTGTGCGTTGCTTTTTGTAACTCGAAGAAAGAAAGAATTATTTTCCTGTTGCAAAATAATTGGTACTGCTGCACATTCCCATTTATTAATGGGTTTTCAGTTGTTACGTATACCAGTGTTTTCAGTTCAAGGACATACAAGGTCTGAAGTTAGGAAAACAAATTATTATTTCATAAGTTACCTCATGGCTACAGACTTTGGCCACATTTACACGACCATGGGGGTGAGCAGGCGTGAGCCCGTCCCTCCCCCCCTGCACCTAGACTGCTGTAAATGCCAGCACCCCGGGGCAGGGAAGCACCCCCACATCCCTGCTCTCTCCAGAAACGCAGTGTCCCATCCCTGCCAGGGCTCAGGAATACTCTGCCCCTATCACCTACTAGCAGAGTTACTTCAGCAGTGCTCCCAGGGTTGCTTCCAGCTAACTCTTTCCCCGGGCTTGGGTGGTTGGTTTTAATCCCCTCTCTCCCTTTTTTTCTTCTTTCCTCCTTCCTTTCTCCTGGGGGGGTGGCACAGCTCCTTGATTTTTTATCTTCAAAGCAGCATACCATGTTTTCACAAAAGGAAGTATTCAAAAGGGTAATTTTAAAAAGTTTATTATTACATCAGTAAATCAGCAAATAGGATTTATTTCAAACAAAGCCACATTATCTTTTCTTTCACCTAGATTGAGCTGTACTCAATAGTAGTAAAAATGGGACTACAAAATGTCGAATGCATATGAAATGAAAAAGTACGGTGTAATAGGAGGACTACTCCAACAGAACAGACTTGCATCTCTTCAACCCAATATGCAGCCAGGTTGTCTAGATTTATGCCTTTTATTTTCGTATCAGTACGTTTGGTGGAGAATGCAAACATTTTATACTCAAAAATCTCCTACAGGTTAGCAATATTTTTAACTGTATAATGTATATTCTGTTAATGAAATAATTTAGCTTCCCTTTACAGCCAAGGTGATGAGTACCATTTCCATAAAGCCAGTTAACAAATTACCTAGATGGAACGAGTAATGCAAAGGCTCAGACTTTCTATCCACTCATATTTGAACCCACCAGATGATTTTTCACTTTAATGCTCAGTCCAGTCTCACAATAATGAAGTTTAGAATCCCTTACGAAGTTTGCTCAGAAGTGGATAAAACTCTACTGCAGTATCATGTAGCTGTGAGATGCACTTCAATGCTTAAAAAAAAATAAATAAAAAAAAAAATTAATTCTAACAACGAGAATCTAATTAAGTCTTTTCCAGTAATGGTCTTTGCAAATTTCAAATCCATGAGCTTAGTTCAAGAAAGCAGCTGAATATGTGGAAACCTGAAATGAATCCAGAATCTGAACAAGACAGCAAGTTTCCTCAGCTTTCAACGTCTTCATTAGTTTAAGACCCAAGGAACTGTGGATTTTGTTCACTTGGTAGGGAAAAAAAAAAAAAGTAATTACTTTTAAACTCCGATTTACCAAAAACCATCAAGCCCAGAGATTTGCAGACATCATAAAATTTATTTCAATTCCATGCATTACGGTAGCGACAAGTGTAGTCATATGAAACTGAAGGACAATATCTTCTCCTGTCCGTATCATGTAGCTGTAGGTGAAATGAATGGGAGTTCCACAGTTACAAAGAAACAAACCAAAACAAAACCCCAGAAAGGTAACTCTGGTTCAGTTCCGAGTTCTGCGAATTCAGAGAGAGTCACTAGACTGTAAACTTTTGGGGGAGGAGATGGGCTCACCACCATTGTACAATTAAAAACATTTATTTTAAGACACTCTGAAGAAGCTCTGAAGATACCTTTTAATACATACTACTAATATTTCAGGAAATGAAGAAACTTCCATTATCCTTCATCCTATTTATTAGAATTAGGATAGCAGTTGTAGACAGTCCACTTCCAAAGTGCAGCTAAATAGAGTTTCATTATGCAGCTCCTTCAAGTTGTACTGAGTAAGCTTTTTCTGAACCGGTTTGGCTTTCATTTGTCAAGAAAAACCTCCCTGGTCCTCATAAGCTTACACTGCTTCTTGATATGCAAAAAAATTAAAGACTGTGCTTGACTCTGGCCCTCCCATATTTCACTATGTGCAAAGTCTTAAGTCTTTTAATAGTCTTTCTCCCTCTCAGTACAGACTGATCTTTTAAATAGTAAGGATTATCCAGCCCTCTAAATTAAGATAGGGTGAACTGAGTAACTTATGTAACTGGCACTTTTTAATTGGCCCAGTTCTCCCACAAAATGTAGTTCTTATAAATACTAAGAGGCACCATTGCCACAAATTCTCTTAATTTTTGCAAGTTTCACCGATTCGCCGTTGAGCATTTTCTGCAGCTACGAATTTCCTACCGCTGAATTTTTATAAAGACACAATCTGCAGTTCTAGCCTTCCAAGTTGATTTACTGTGTCTAATCGTGACGTTAAGTCAAGGTAACTTCACTGAAGATACTAGCAAATACAAAGGTAATGAAGGTGCCACATTTGCATGAATATTTCTTAATTTTAAGAATGCGTTCACCAAAGGAAAGGGGCAAACTTAATTATTTTATTACAAACTCGTCCGAGTGCCCAATTGCCTCAATTAAAACTGTGTGTGCAGGGAGGCTGAGGTGTTTAGAAAAGTCTAAGTAACCAAGTATATAGGTTACTGGAAAGTTAAAAAGCTAATGTAACTGCGACACATCTGGATAAAAAATATTATTCAAAAGCAATTCAAATACCGAAAAAGATTTCAAATTGAATAGTTTATTAACATGGTAGTCATCTCTGTAACAGGTGCACACACACTCGCACACTCTGAATGGTCTGCCTGGAAAAAAGAGGTTTTAAGAGATATGCTGGGGGAAATTAAACATTAAAAATCCTTTAAATTCTCATAATTATAGGCAATTATGTCCACATCGCTTACAAAGCTATTGCCGAATCTTTCCAAGGAAGAAGAATTTGGGAGGAAAAAAAAACACCGTATTTGGGGGGAAAATTCAACAGTGGCATAGCAGAGCTCTCAATATGAGAAAGCTGACATAATGTGGACTTTTGCTGTGAAATTTGTCTTTGCAAAATATGGGGAGAAGTTTATCAATGGGCAGAAAATAAGAAGGCGGTGTGAAGTAGGCTTTTGCCAAGTCGGTTTTCCTCACAGTATTGTGCGCGGGTCGTTGAGACAAATGCTTAGTCCTTCTCTGGAACGAGTTTCAGAACTTTTCCAATTGCAATGGTCTTCCCTGAGACGAGGAGACAAACAACAGAGTTACATATATTGTGACAATAATGTGTAAGGCTCTAAGATCATCCTTTTTTTCCCCCCAAAATACAGGTTTTTAAAAGCATTAAAAATAACACCAGAGAATTGGGGTGTTGTAGAATGCAATCACTGGTGTATTTTAAAAGCAAAACAAAGCCTTAAAAATAGTAAAACTGCTATTCTTATAGTAAAATAATACAGTGTGGACCATGGAAAGCTTGCTCTGTATTCACCTAAGGAGAAAGCAAGCCAGAATCCTTCTGCTCCCTCTGCTCACTGTTAATAAAGACAACTTACTTTAAACACATGCCCCAAATCTACAGGTTTCACCAGGGTGAGCCCAAGTTAAAGCCCAATATAAAACCTCCCCGTATCTTATTCTTAACTTTAAATAGGGAAACTATGGTCTTCATATTGTAGGTGGACATTCCAGGAGTCATTCAGAAAACTGCTGGTGATTTTTCAAAGTCAACCTTTTGTTTTACAGCGTACATTTCTGTACATTATTTTCCTAAAATAAACCATCCTTTGTTACCAGCAAGAACTCCACACGGTGAGGATTTAGTTCGGTTTACTCTTCCATTGTTGCTGAGATAGTGATTTCCATTAGATAGCAGCATTTTAATACCTCATTGCCACACAAAATTCAGCTACCTGTATTTTTCAGCAGTTAGGAGCTGTTGATCAAGCAGTCTTACCCTCATCTCTTAAGGTAAAGCGACCCATCTGAGGGAAATCTTTGAATGTCTCAAGGCAGATAGTTCCTGCTGTCCTTAAACGGGCAATGCATACTTGATCTTGTTTCACAAAACGAGGCCGTGTCTTACTTTTCTCTCCTGTTTTTTTGTCTACCAAGCAGATTAAGGCCTGTATAAGAAAAAAAGTTAGTATCTGATAGTGCTAAAATAAAAGGGATTTTGTAATTGGTTAACAGAACTGGTCTAAAAAAAGAAAATACTTAGAAATAAATAAATAACCCCCTGGACTTTTACTGCATTAGTTGCTCTAGGAACGTACATCCTGATGGAACTCCTAACCCAAATGTACATCTTGTCTGTATTCACATCACAGCTTAAAAGGACACTTACTGTTATCTCAACTTCTTCAATACAGGTGTGGATGTGCAGTACAGCGTTATAACCTGGGCAAATAATGGACTTGTGCTCAATTATCACTATCTGTAAAACAATTAAGTGGATTTTTCACCATTTCAATTATGAAAGAGCAGAGAACAACCCAAATACACAACCATATTAAAATGCAGAACTGAATGATGCACACATTTTTTTGTGAAAGAAAAACGAATTTATAAGCAACTAAATTATTATATTTAAATATTTAAATACTTTTTCCCCACCTATACAGCAATTAAATGCTAGTTATTCTACCTGGGCATCAAAGGTGCGTCCGGAATGACACAGGTTGTTGGGATCACAGAGAATAAATCCTGGAAGGATCTCCTCCTCTTCAATTCCCTTCAGTCTGATCTTTAGATTTTCACCTGGGGCTACTGAATCAGTTTCTACATCATCAGAAAGGATTCCAAGGACTTCCACATTGTGCTTAAAGAAAGCAAAAATGTGGGTTTCTGTTGTGAATATTTTTGTCTGGCACAAAATCATTTTAATGCAACAGGATTTCAATAAATAATTCCATTGCAGTTTAAATTCATTATATTCAGTTCTGCAAGCTTCAGAACACGTAACGTTAACAGAGGCAACCTGAGTTCTGAAGGCTAAGGAAGTAAATGATACACACACCTGGAAACATCACCCGTGTAAAATATGAGAGCTTAGTTGTGTTCAACTAAGCGATATAAAATGTTCTGATTTAAAGGAATGAATATCTGTAAGAAGCAAGCTCCTTTTTAGAGTAGTAATGTTTTTTAATATGTAAATCTTACCATACCTTGTTTGGCATCATCACAAGTTGTTGCCCTTTGCAAATAGAGCCTGATTCCAGCTTCCCAAGGACCACAGTGCCCATATCCTTCACAAAAAGAAGTTATTAGAAAATATGATGTAAAGAGTCTGCTCTGTGATTAGTTAACCCTGTTATTTAGCACTGCTATACTTAATGTTTTGGAAACTGTTTTTGTGAAAGATTACAGCTTTTAAGAGTTTCATATAATGCCAGAATTACTTACTTCCCCATCCCACCTCTATCCTACGGTTGGAAATGTAGGCATAGCAAAACAAACCAAACCAAACCAACAAAAACCCAAACAAGCAAACAAAAATACCACAAAAAACCCCAACAAACAAAATCCCCACAACCTGTAGCAAGACAATTTCTATTAGAAAGACAGTCCATTTACTGCCTTCTGAAAACACTTCACTTACACTTTCAATCTCATTATTTCAATTTGTACCTTGTATTTATCCACGATTGGCAGCCTGATTGGTCCATCAACTGAACGGTTGAAGTTTGGCAGATTATCCAGGTATGGAATAAAAGGTAATCCACTAGAAGAGTAGAAGGCATTTGTTTCAATTTCATGAGCACCCCTCTATTTAAAAATTACTCCCAATGGATAATGCAGTCCCACAAAAGGAATGATTTTCATTCTGTTGTCATTAAGAACAGTGATCTCTAGGACAGTTCAATCTACCAGAACATCCCATCTCTAGTTTCCACTTTACCCTTGCTAACATGTTAGTAGTGTGTGTAGTTTTTTACATCACAGGCATATTCTCAACAAATTCATTATTCTTTTGGGAATCTTGCTAGATGTGTAGTAGGTTTTAGAAATACAAAACCATAAGCTAGGTTCAAACATGATTTTCATTGATCTGTTTTAACTGCCACAAACAATATTGGAAAATGACTTTTGGTGAGAGACTTGTCTTGTCACTAATTATAATACAGCTTCAAGCAAACTGTTCAGATCAAACAATTAATCTTGCAACATGTCAACTGCAGCATCACTGGACAATTCAAGAGCTAGTATGTCTGCTAACTTCAATCTTTTATAGCTAGCAAATGCTTTCCTTTGGTGCACTGCATGGCTATGTTCTTGTTGCCCTGACTACATTTCCTACAGCACTTGAGAGCACAGCTACAATACACTATGCTATAGCTGTTCCTAGCTTTACTGTAGCATTTACTTTCATTGAAACACAACAAACATCCAGAGTGTTCAATTTAAGATACATACATATACCAAGGACAGAATTCTGACTGTTCTTTAAGGTTTGCTCCAGTCAGTCCTGAGCAGGGCATGAAATGAATATCCTTTTTGGGATTGAAGCCAACTTTCTTCAAGAATGGTACTAGTTTCTCTTTACATTCCTCATATCTATTTAAAGGACAAAGAGATATGCTAAGTTTCAATAATTCTAGCACGACATAATACTGTGCTTTAAAAAAAAAGACCAACAAACCCCACAGACATGTACTTTTCATCAGTTAAGTTATTCTGTGAACAGCAAGCAAGTGTAATAAATCTTAGTGGCCTATGGTATCATCTGGCCAGTTTTCCAGCACAACTTGGTACTATTTCCCCTCATTCCTCTGCTCCATAAAGCATCAGGTTTTCTCCATATGCCTGGGCTGGGTAAGCAGCAGCATATGCTACAGATGCTTTCAAGCAAGATATTCTGGCCAAGCAAGCAGGACAGCTACTGAGGTCATGCTATAGGCTTTCACTTTAGTGGTGGCCTGGTCTCCTCTAATCTCCTACACAGCTTATCTATAGGATATATACAATATTTATATCTTATGTACAAATATGTCATCTATATTATATATAGATTCTTTTTAATGCAAGTTATTTCCATTACACTTCTTCCCCTCAGTCCATTTGAGCTGAATTCCATGTCAGAAGGGTGGGGCAGGACCAAGACAGCATCATTTTTATGGCGTGTTTTATTCAGCTGCCTTACACCAGGGCTGATGCTGTAAGGCTGCACAGTCCCTCAGCTTTCCACATTTTTTTTCCACAATGCTTGACAGCACAGCAAGTTCTCTGACAGCTCTTCTTATTACACTTTGGAAAAAAAAAAATCTCCCGTAATTATACAAACATCTCTAGGGAAAGGACAAAGTTACAGTTTTTAGCATCCAGCTTGAAAGGGTGAGAAGATGTGACAGAAACTAAGTTTTGACTCAGGAAATTGAAAACCTTTTGGTAACATTTGAATATTAAGGTAGAAAAGAATAATTTAATCCTCTTTATTATTTAAATATTATGTATTAGCCACCTAGTTATTTTTACCTGGCCTCTACCACTGCAGGATTCCCTTCCTCCTCCTGAGACTGCAATCACAAACCATCCTAATACCTTATTTGCTTATTCAGTTCAGCTTATCATAAACAACACCAGAGAATACAGAGTGGCCACAGGCTGAACAGGAGAATACTGTTCTCACCAAATCTAAGCTAGGAATTTAGCAGAAACATATCCAAGCAATCAAGAATGCTGGAACCTAAACTACTGAAAAGAGAGTCCCTTCCTTTTAGGTTCAGGAAAAAGCTTCCAAGTCAACAATTAAACCACATTCGAATGTGTGGATTTGTTAGATATGGCTGCACAGGTTCTAACTGTTGGAAGTGAATGGTTTTCAGCAGAGTAGAACTTATAGCTTAGTTGAGAGGCACACTCCTGGGAACTATGCTTCTATTTTTCCTGCAATTTTGATAAACTCCATCTTCACCAGTCCGCAATTCTTTCGGCAAAAACAGAATGCAAAAATTTACTTTATTTTGGAATTATTTCATTGCAGTATTCTTTTAATGCAGATTAACTTTTAAAAAAATATCAAACTCACCTTTCATTACTCCAGTTTACAGTTGGATCATCCATTTTGTTAATAAGAACTATTAAATGTTTTACGCCTGCTGTTTTTGCTAACATGGCGTGTTCTCTTGTTTGTCCACCTTTCTCAAATCCAGTTTCAAACTCTCCTTTTCTTGCAGAAATAACCTAAAATACACATTCACATGGAAGTTCCACAATTCTCTCAACAGAACAATCAAAAATGAGCAATACTGTCTTAAAAAATAACCTCGCGTAGCCAAAACGGGTTCAAGCTTGCAAAATGCACTGGTGTATTTCCAGTATTACCCATTAGTTTCTGCACTGACATATCTAAAACTGACATATCTAAAACTCTGGACCATTTTAGGAAGCTGTTAAGTTACTCCAAAAACCACTGCACTTGGAAGACTTAAGATTTGAAAATTCTGCCCACTTCAACTAACCAAAGCAGTAAAGAGGCAATCAAATTAATAAAACTCAAAAGCTTAACAGTGTACCCAAAAGAAAAGAATCTGATTTGCCCTTACCAGCACAGCAAGATCAGCTTGAGAAGCCCCACCAATCATATTTGGAACAAAGCTTTTATGTCCAGGAGCATCTAGAATAGTGAAGTGTTTCTTCTCAGTTTCAAAATAGGCACGACCCACTTCTACTGTTTTACCTTTGTCTCGTTCTTCTTGGTTTGTGTCTAAGGCCCATGAAAGGTACCTAAAAAAAAAGAAATACCACAACCCAAACATTCTATTTTAGTATTAATTTTTACTAAATGAATGTAATTTGTTCATCATGTCTTTTTATTTTCTGCTCAACTATTCTAACCACCTCAGCATTACTGAACTTAAGCATTTGCAAGCACATTTTACTCCATGTTTTGTGTGTTATGTAGTGAGATGTCCTCTGCAGCTCAAGAGGTTCCCAAGTCAGAGAAAGCACTAAGCATTGGGAGTTACGGGTCTGTAATCACAGACTTCCCCACCCAGCAGTCATGTGTCATCTCCACCATGGTCTGTGTTTCTGAAACATTTCAGACAATCCAAAGGTCAGGTTTTACTCAGCTATCAAGAGTCAAGCAGGAGTCTGTGTGTGGTAGCTGGATGGAAAGTCAAAGGACATATATTTTTCTAGGGAAAGTTGAATCTCTGATTGAACCAGTAATTCTGCACTACAGGATAAAATTTTCTGAATCACCAAGTACAGCTGCTCAAACTTCCAAGATTCTCAACGTATGAAGCAAGCTACAGAGATCTTTGATGATGCCACAGAGGTACACCAGACTTTCTGTTGTAGATCATGGCATATTTTAAAGAATAAAAACAGCATTCGAGGAAGCACTTCCTTCAGCTCACTCTCTAAAAGAGGCAGGGGAAGAGGAAATTTATGTTTCAAGATGTCCAGGGTTCTTGAGGAAGGTCCTGAAACATTTATTACTTCGGTCAACTCCCAACAGGGGTTGATGCTTACTTGACTGCAAGGCCATACATCACTGTTTCACCCTCCCACACATAGGGTAATTAGTTCAGGTCAATGCCCACCCACTGAGTGCTCCATAGTTGTTCAACCTCTACTTAAGTCTCGAGCCCTCTGAATCCCCGTTTTCCTCCTCCACAGCCAAAAAATGGAACATTTCCAAAAGGAGAATCAACTTCCCAGGAGTTGTTTCAAGAAGAAAGCAGGCTGCTATATGAGATGTGTATATGCACACAAATAGACAAAACTAAAAACCAACCGAAACCCAAATAAGCCCCAAAACAACCAGGAGGCCTGGAAAAAAATCCACACACACCAGCAGCACTGTCTTGGATTGGAGGAAACTTAAGAATTGCAGACCCTATCTTTATTTGTATAAAAATGAGATAAAAGGTGACAGCCCAAACTATTCACTCACTGTCTCCTCATGCCTGCCCAACTGACAGCATTAATCTCTGTCCCTGTTCAGAGGTGAAAGACATACAGGCAGAATGACCCCAAGAGCTGCCTGACAACATTCCCTTCTACCAACTAGGTTTACCACAGCAGCATCAAAGCAGCAAAACCTGTTACAAGAAGAATTGAACTAAAACTATACGAAGTAGTGCAAGAAGTGCTGGAGGAAAACAAGAAATTCCCTGCCGCGCATTCAAACCCCCTGCTAGCATGAAGCCAGCACTATAGGGACAGAGACTGGAGAACAGTTTCCCATGTTCATCACAGCAGAGAGAGAAAAGTCACAGGATTATCTGCATTGTTCATACCATGTTTCTCTGTTTTTTTCTTTAGCTTCTCTTTCATATTTTTCAAGTGTTCTTTTGTCAACCATTCCTGTTAAATACCTAAGGGGGGGAAGTAATAAAGTACAATTTTACATAAGAGGAAACATAATTCCAAATAATTACATACTTGAGAATCCCTACAGATTATTTTGAAAAACTGGAACAGCCTGATAGAAGCAGCAACACAGAAAAGCCACATCATTATCTACTATGTAAACGTGCACCAGCACCACTTCAGCAGTATGAGGAATGTCTTTTTTTAAGCCTAATTACAAAGTGTTCTGCAAATTTGTAAAAGGAATTACATCTGTTAAATCCATTTCTGAGACTTTCTTCCCCTTACAACAAAGGGATGTTCTGCAAAAAAGCTTTAGGAACAGAAGACATCAATTAAGGGTGTTAAGAATAGGCAGCTCCTTGTACAAGGCTGCTGTACTCAGACACATCAGGTAATAAAATTCTAATTTGTTCTAGTGTGAACTACAAGGTTAAACACAGCATGACAATTCCAACATTCCAGTTTAGTAAAAGCAAAACAGGATGAAAATGCCAAGACAAAGACTTCCCACTTTTGCAGAGAATATTATTTTAGTATCACAGAAATACTTTGCATCAGCAGGATAGCATTTATTTCTTCATCTACTACTTTCCCAGCAGCATTTATTTAATTTTCTCTCATAAAAATATTTCAGTGTCTTGATACTGTTTCTAAAATAGACTATAAAAGATTAACTATTATAATTTCAACTTTTGAAATAAAATCAAGCCTGACAATGTTAGCACTGGGGAATAAGGATATACTTTTTGTTTTTTAAAACTTAACAAAAAGGACAGAGTTTAACAAC
>JANHFX010022725.1:0-12593 GCA_027560015.1 Chloroceryle amazona | reverse complement strand
CTGCTCCACCCAGCAGGGTCACCCAGAGCAGGGGGCCCAGCAGTGCAGGGTCCAGGTGGGTTGGGAATCTCTCCAGACAAGGAGACTCCACAGCCTCTCTGGGCAGCCTGGCACAGTCTTCCACACCCTCACACCAAAGAACTTTCTTCTCTTGCTCAGATGGCACCTCCTGGATTCCAGTTTGGTGCCTGTTGTCCCTTGTCCCATCACTAAAAATTTAGAGAAACCCCAGGTGAATGCTGGGATGTTCTGAAGACTGCTGAAAACAAACAAAGAAAAGCCTAAATATTTAGTACAAGTTGTAAACCTGAGTAAAGTGACAGGATAATCCCAGTAACTGCTGTAAAATCAGTGAGGGTGGTATAATTTACAGTAATTCCCTGTGCTTAGAACATTGCCCCAACTCCTCCTATTGTCCTCAGATCACAGGAGAACAAACTTCAGAGAATGGGACAACAGATTTGAACATATGCCATATGTTTAACCTAACTATTCATCTAATTTTGTTTAACTCTTGCTATTTATATGCTAAATGGAAGATAACTTTTGATCTTCCACAGCTTGGTATCTACCATATGGACACATTCGCCATCAAAAAAAAAAAAAAAGATAAGATAAATCAAGGCCTGTTACTCAACTAAAGGCTCCAGAGTAGCATTTGCTAGACAAGAGTCTGTATAACAGACACAAACTCCATGTTGAATTTCACAGTAGCTAGTTCCAACATCTTGCCTGCTAATGAAAAATAATCATTTAATGGATTTATATGGCAGAAATCATGTTTATTACATGGCTTTCACAAATTGCACTAGGGTTAAAAAAATAGAATCTTAAAAGGTAACAACTCTCTCTGATCTATTCCAGTGAAAGACAGCAAATACTGGTGTTAAAAAGCTGATTTTTCCTGGTAATAATGCCACAGCAACTAGGTAGAAGTGTTGGCAGTGCTGGAATTAAGCTCTACTTCTAATTGTATTTGACTCCTTTGCTAATATAGTTAATATTAAGCTATTCAGCAGAGACTTGAAGTAGGTAACTTTGAAAGCAACACTTATTCAAACACATTGCTTCCCTATTTTTGAACTACTTGTTTGTTGGCAATGATTTTTTAAAGCAAGCCAGCGTTAGCAGCCTCACTGCTAGCCAAAGGGACAGCAGCCATGCAAAATAGCTTGAAGCATGCACCAAGGTTTAAAAAAAAAGAAATTTTCTGAACTTGATGATGTCCTGTGCAATTACAAAACGTGTTAACAATTTTAATTTGTCCCAAGTTATTACACTGCACTTCCTATCTGCAAAATTCTATCAAATCTTCTTGCAGAAAGCTAGTGCAGCATGTTCTGCAAAACAAGGAAGTACCAAAGCACATTCCGCATTAGAAATGTGTATAATCCAGAATTTACTGTTCCACAGTAAAATTCATAGCACCATGGGCTGGTTTGGGTGGGAAGGGACCTTTCGGGCTCATCCAGTCCAACCCCCGTGCAGGGAGTAGGGCCATCTGCACCCAGAGCAGGTACTTCACAAATTCACTTTCTTCTGAAAACACAGCTCCATTTGGAAGCTGCTAATGGAGACTGTCTCATCATGAATATTTTTTTGAGGCATTTCCCTTTGTTGCACATCCCTTAATACCCACATGAAACTATGGAAGTTCTAATCACCCACCAGCACCGACAAGGAAAAGAAGAAAAAAGGGTAAGCCAGCCAGGATTCAACAGAAAGAAATCGTCAATTTTGAGGGGTTTAAAAGTTCTCTTTTTTATATTCTGCAATACTCATCATAGCATTTCTTGCCTATAATGAAGTTACTAATTCATCTTCTAACTTTCCAACTGATTTCCTCACAGTTAAATACAAAGCACTCAAAGCCATTATGACTGTGGCCATCTCTGCCAAGAGAATCACCACCAGAATAAAACCTATTCACTCAGTAACAGATATGCAAAACTCTTCCAGTTTTCAGAACGTTGACTTTCAGGTACTGTATATAAATCACCCCTGTCAAACTTGGGCACCGATGGTAACCGGGCATGCATCTCGGTATATTATTGTAAATCAGCTGCAGGCCAGGATTTTGAAGAACTTACAAGTAGTCTCTAAACCTTACTTTATGGAAATGGCCAATTAAAACCACTGCACTCATGATTACTTGCTTTTTACCTCACTATTTGTCAAATAGTTAACTTGGAATTCACTAAATACCAGGAAAATGAAGTATTGTCAGGTACCATGTGGAATATTGTAAGGTAATGGGAGTAGCCTGAAGAGCAAAACGTGTTACCAAACTGCAGTCAAAAACATCATAATAGGAATTACACACAGGACAGAATGAAAAAAAAAATATAATAAAACCAAAGCAAAGTCAAATCTAGAGGTTAACAACCACATAAACTGCCGAGTACAGAAACAGTACCCTAAGCTGTGGGCAAGAAGCAGCATTGGCTTGGTCATAGCTCTGCCTACACCAACCAGTTCCACACACAAAACCAATAAGCTCATCCTAGACTGCACCTCTCGTAATTAACCTTTAGAACAGTTATTTATATGACTGCTAATTTCTATTAACCTCTGCAGAATGGCAATCCACAGTCATATTTCAACAAGGAAATTAAAAGTTACGTTGGAATTGCTGACAGTCAAGTCTCAGACTGTCTTATAAATGAGGTCTCTCTTTCCAAGCCTTCCAAGTTTACAGAATGTTTGAGGTAGAATTTCTCATGAAGCACTATCCCGCAGCCAGTTCCGATGCTGCAACATTCCCTCAGCAGCTGACAGCCCTTTAAAGAAGTGGTTTGCTTTCTTGCTAATTAATACATGGCCTTTGCCTCGTCTTCTCCCAACCACTTCTTTCTCACAAAGGAGAAAAAGCATCATCTTGCACAACAAAAACTACACAGCTATTGTAATCCCACAGCCCTGCTGCTTTAGTTTCAGCAAATGCTACCTGAAATACTTGCTGCTTTTTTTTTGGTCAGCCATCATAAATTTGAACTTTGCTGGTTTCAACGAATAATTAATTTCCCAAAAAGTACAGGTAATTAAGAGTACCAAAAATTAAAATTGAGTAAGAAGTCAGCAATTATAGACTGCATGTATTTTACCAGATCTGCAAGGGACTCTAATTAAACATGTATTAATTGCCCTAATCTTCTTAGGCAAGTAATAAATTGGAAGAGCTGATTAATGCACTGGATTTAGTTCAGCTTGTTAAATCTGACACCCTGGCAAAGGAGGACTATCTTGAAAAGCTCTTTTAGCTAAGTAATTGGAATTTTACTCTCGGTAATTTGCCGTTCCATAATAAGAGCTATTTAGGATATTGACTCTTCCTCAGTTGGGTTTTTTTAAGTACATGTTCACTATATTTAAACAGTACCATTGTGCTGCTCCTGAAGATTATGAAAAATTATGAACTTTGACCTTTACTGTCCATCAAAATCACTTTCATTCTGAACACAATTAGGATATTTCCTTGTAGGCTATAAAGCCTAATTAATTTTAATTCTAGAAGCTGCTAATAGCATTTTATAAAGTCCATACGGACACATTAAGTCCTCCACACAATTCATAAAGCCAGCAACCAACCTGGTTTTCAATATTAAACAACTGCTGATGGCTGCTGGAACGCAAGGAAACACTGTTCTCCAACGAGCCTCCATCTCAACTCTGCTTTTCACCTATTTACGCAAACACTCCTACACCCACACTTGCTCAGTCACCTGGCAAGGAGTGAAACATTTCTGTGATAGCAATACAGCAGGATCATCTATTAAAAAAAAAAACAAACACAGCCAACCAACCAAAAACAAAAGGAAAGAAATAAAAAGTTTTGGAGGTAGGGATTTTAAAGGTCTGATTTCTCTCCAACACAGTTACAACTCCTAGCTTCCAATGCGGAAAGATGCATCAAGCTTCACTTAAAAATAAGCAGATGCAGATGAACAATGAAAGCAATTTCCCCTGCTGAGGAAAACCCAACAAGCATAGACCAGGGCAAGAGAAAATTCTGTACTTTGAAAAATGTTTTGAAGTATTCCATGAAATCTGAACAGCTTCTCTTATGCCCTAGAAAACATGGAAGTGAATAAAGCCTTTCAGCTGAAGCATCTCAAAGTCATACATGTTCCAAATCGAGTTCAGTTTGAAAAAAAAACAACACACTAAATATATATCTCAATGCCTTCAAATTTTTATTCCATGCTCCTCAGAGCTGACAGTTCATATCTCTGCTCTAGAGCCTACAAGCTCCTGTCTCTGCAGCTAAAATCTGTTACTCTTCTGTTAGCAAAAACGAGCGCTTGAGCATCTTCAATCTACAACTTCTCCTTTGTTCCTTAGCTGAAATGTGGTAGCAGCTAAGGAGTCCTGGGAACATCCATCTGAAGCAGCAAAATGATTTGCACAAAGAAGCAGTAACTCTTACTATATGCAAGCACAAAAGAGCTGGTCAAAACCAGGGGACTGGTAAGTCATGAAATGAGACAGGAAGGTACCTCAAAGAACTACAGTTAAACTTGGATGTCGCTCAGATATTTCCCATCCCTCTGCCATGATGCAGTACAGTGTATCATTTACTGCTGAACATCAACTGAATTCTGAAATATGACAAATATTCAACCTGCACCCTGCCCCTGTGCACCCCAGCTCCCCTGCATTGCTCGAAGAGGTGACACAGCTTCATCGGCGGCAGAACTGTCACGATTCTCTGCTGAACCGGGAAAGCCTCCGGGTATTATTTAGTTAAGTGAGAAGTCAGTGACAGTGAACAGTGAGGGTTACAAACTCCTTGATGAAAGGGAAAGATTCAGACCACAGGACGTGATTAACCTGTCAAGAACAAAAAGCCAGTGACTACAACTTCTGGTGCAGGGTTCTGTCGCACTTGGAAGAACAGCGCGGTATCTGGAAAAGCAGAATCCTGACAGAAGTTCAGATCTCTCTGAACGATCTGTTTGCATTTTTATAATGCATCACCAAGACCAATAATCTAAACCTCAAATTAAACTGTGGAAATAATCAAAAGATTTGAGATTAGATGGAGCGATGAGCTGGATACGCAGATTCCTCAAGGCACACGGGAACACACGGCATGAAGTTGTTAAGACCAGAGCATCTATGACTGCACTTAGTTTCAGTTCAAAGAACCACGTTATCTTCTGGTCAACTGAAATCTCATTAAAAGCTAGAATCTGCAGTTTGTAAAACAAATCTGAAGAAGGTAGAGATTTTGTTTCCTCCCCTACAGACTTTGTAACACAAAAACAGAACCCCAAACCATTGGGGTTTTGTGACATAAATAACTCTCAGAACTTCTCTGCCATCTTCCTCCCTATTTCTGCAGGCAATACAAAACTCAGCTTCAGCATTTCCTGTCAACGTTCAAGCCTAAAATCCTGACAAGCACATAGCAAAGTCTTGGGTTTGAAGATGCTATGTATTTAAATTTTCATGATATCACACTTTCCAAATGTTACAAGCATACAAATTAAATCTAAGTTCTTACTCTTGCCAAAGAGCTTTCTAGAAAAGGAGAACACCTACGAGTTTTCCAGTTTTTACTGACTTAACTCTCCTTTTCTGCACGTTTCTGAACTCCACACTCTTTTGGTCCTTGAAATGGAAACAGGAAAAAAAAAAACAACAAACTGTCGAAGAGATTTCCATAAAATGCTTTAAACACAAGTTTGAATTAAAACACTTTCCCAAGTAATATCTGTAAGTTGCAGAGGTTGATAATGAACTGCCATTCCCCTTTCAACGACTTCTTCAGGATGTCTCTGCTCTAAACAGATATATAATCTATCCCAAAGGTAAATTCTCCTGAGATACATGCTTCTGTTGCTACCTAAACTCTTCAGTTCCTGTTGTTATTTTAAAAGTAGCAAGCAAACACTTCTGAATGCGTTACTGTAATTATGCTTGCTCTTAACGAGAGCTAATAAAGACTCCCTTCTGTTCTTCCCCACACATCCCTTTAGAAACAGCTATGATTTTAAAAGTTAAAATCATTACATTATTCAACAAAGATGAGAACTCTACTAATTCTACTCCCTTAGTTCATTGTCCTCTTTAAGACATTTGTTTTAAATCCTTGTGTTTGGGGTAACTGGTGAACAAGATGAGGGTATTTGGGCATAACGCTGAATTTCACACCAATACACGATCACCTCACTTTCAGCAGAATGAATGAAGTAATGGAACAATTTTCATCCTTCTTAGATCACGTAGGATTTGTGAGTGGACCAGAACTCCCCCTCCAATTCTTCAGGTTCCCACCCTCAGATAAGCAGAGAGAGAGATACAAGAGAAGATACATCACTGAAATTGGAGGGGCTAAGAGCGAAGGGAGTCGCAAAGTCTTGGGTTTTTTCCTAAAATAAACTTGTAGCTTCTACAAGTGATCCATGAGCAATGCTACTAACAAAGAGTCAAAAGCTTTCCCCTTGAATCTTCAATATGCAATTTTAATTGCACTTCATCCTTTCCTAAGGTCCTTGGTAACTTTGAGAGACATAACCCAGCTGACACACTTTACAAAGAAATGGGATCGCTACAAACCTCACTGACTTCTACGCCACCTGCAAGAAGTTTCCTCAACCCAGAACTGCAGACACATAGCTCCAAAATCCCCTGAAGCGATTACACCGCGTAAACAATTTCCTTTCCCAACCAAGGGCAGGATTTGAAGAACAAATGTGATGGGTGCTGAATAATTTCATTAAATGCTCTAGTGCAAGACACCCTCATGCTACGATGAGAAGGATTACAAGAGAACAAGGGAAGAGACAAAATTAGTTACCTGCAAACAAGGGCAAGATATTTGACAAACGACTTTCAAATGAGCATTTCTCGTAGCTTACGCTCAAACTACTTTGCTGTACTGTAAAGTGAAAGCCACTGATCGCTTGCAGCCACGTAACTTCAGCAAGGAAGAGTGCAGTATTAAAAATTTGCTACACAGATTCATCGTCAAAGTTTTATCTTGCCTCCGAGCGTTACGTCGGCACCGTCTTAGGATCCAACAACCCATCGCAAACTTACTTTTGTATTACATTCTGTAAGCTGAGCATCATACCCAGTTCGCTTTTCATCTTCTCCCTGTTGGCACGGCACTCTGCCAAATAGCGGAGAGCCTGCAAGAAAGAAAACCACAGCAAATCAGCAACACGCCCAGGGCACGGCCACCCCCTTTAGCAGCGTACGTCTGCAAACCGCGCACCGCCTAACTCTGGTAAGGTAAAGAGCACTGTCACCTGCTGGGCACATCAGAAGTTGTTTTATTCGTATCGATACAAAGACAGCACAGAGCATCTCGTCTATGAGAAAAGCTTGAGAGGCTGGCTATGTTTCTATCACCTAAGAGAGTCTACGGGACAATCTAACAGCTGTCTACAGCTACTCAAAAAGCCTTCACAAGGAGGATTCAGCCAAACTTCTCCCTACAGCAGCAAACATAACGAGAGGAATGCAGCTTGGGAAGATCATCTATTACAATTTTCTTTCACTATGAAGGTAGCTCAACACTGGAATGGACCTACTGGGACTGCAGAATCAATGAGACAAAGCTACAACTGACCTGATTGAGTCTTGGTGACAGTCCCAGTGCAAGCAGGAAGATGAAGTGAATGAGTTCCAGAAGCCCCTTCCAAAACACTTTTAAGCGATTGGAGATCTAAAGCAACTGTCCCCATCCCTGGAGGGGTTTCAAGGCCGTGGAGACGCGGTGCTGAGGGACACGGGTTAGCAGTGCTGGGGTAACAGTTTATAAAATGGGTTTTGTGATAGCAAGATTTAGAAGTGCATTAGTTCTTTAAATATAGTCATATCATAGCTGCGCTGCTCAGTAGCTGCTTTAAAAATAACATGCTCCCTGCAGATAGAGAACTAATTACCTAGGGGGTTTTTCTACATCATCTTCAGCATATAGTAGGTAAAATTGAAGACCGTTTTCTTGCCTGTTAAGAAAGTCTGGCTGCTGCCTGGCATGATAAAAACTCTCAACATAGATGATTTGAGGTGATTTATAGATGACTTCCTGATGTAGATGAGTACCAGTAAATGATCAGCACCATTTATAAATGCAGGCCTGTAAATGCTGCATACACATTTATTTGCTGACTATTCAACTCTGGGGCAATACCCAAATGACAGCTCAACCACTGACTTGCACGTTAAGAAATGTATCCTTCTGCCAGAAAAAGTTTCTCATTTTCAGTAGTCTCTGTTCAAGCAATTTAGGAAGGATATAGTGTTGTTGGACAAGGAAAATAATTCTCTTCACAGCTAAATCAAAATGTAGACAGTCTCTTCTCCACCTGTTACACACTCTTTACACACAAATATACTGGTGATTTCTCATTTCAGCTATGGGAATACAATAAAAAATTTAAAGTCAGGGCTGTATATCCCTTTGTTAGGTGCAAACTTAATGGAAAATCATTAAACAATTAAACTTCCCTTTCAAATGGAAGCACCTTTTTGTCCAACAGGATGGCTAGAAAAACAAAGAGACCTCTCAGAATAGAAAAAATATCAAAAGCAAAGACTAAAAAATTACCAGCAAAGATACTGAAAGCTACAGAAGCAAAGAGGCTCAAGAACTCGTGAACACAAGGAGTCTGAGCAGCAGGGAAAAACACATTTTCACAGTAAACGGATCCATTCCTGACTGCAGTGAGGGTCCTGGGTATAGCACGGTCTCTAAATCCTGATTCTTGATCCACTCTAACTGTAGGTTATAAATAGCTAAAGGAAAACCACAGCTGCCTCCTGTTCCCGGCCACCGAGATGTCCTTACAACACAACTGGAATAACACCCGGGGCTGTGGAGCCACACTGCCAAGCAGATTAGCCCTCTCCAGTCCGACAGAGACAGACCTTTTTGTGGAGAGTGCCTTTTTGTGACAGATCACGGGCCAGTTACCACACCTCGCACAGGCAGTGAGAGGAACACGCAGCTCAGAGGAAGGAAAATGAGAGTGAGACATCTGTAAAAGATCCTCTTCTAAGACCTCAAGCTAAGGAATCCACACAGGAAAGAAAACCAATGCAACATACTGCCAAGAACTGCAAATTCAACTCAAAGTCATTCCAGGGAAGAACGTTATAGTCTGGTAAGTGCTATGGTGAGGCTGACCTCAAAACCAGTTAGCAGGGCACAGGTCTCCTGTGTTATGGGACCTCATTCCCTGAGCCCAAGAGACTATCAGAGACACTGAAATAATTCCAAGAAGTCCATTACCATCCACCATGGAAGTAAAACAAAGGAAAAATACAGAATTATGGTACAGGTTTTAATGGTATAAAGAGTAACATCTACTTGTACATAAAAGCCAGAGAACTTTGTTCTTTAGCGTCACGTTGTTAAGAATTCAATGGCATAACGATGGAAAAAACAGCACCAAATAAATTCTAGTAACGTAAAATCTTATTAGAAGAATTTAATTAAGACTTTTAATAAAATTTCATTTTTGTTTCTCCTGTTTCTAAGCAAGAAATACCCCCTTTGAAGGTAGCATTTAGATTTGAGGATGAGCAATCAGGACTCTAGCATTTATGACTTAGAACGAGCAGAAAAGGACAAAAGCTAGAACGAGCTGTATTATACATTAATAGATTTGGGGTTGGGTATGGGGGGCTTGAGGGGACATGTGTGTGTGTGTTTGGTTGGTTTTAGGTGGTTAGATGCTAGAACAGGGTGCCAGAGAGGTTACAGAGCCTCCATCCTTCAAGGTGTTCAAAAATCAAGTGGACACAACCCAAAGTACGCTTCATTTGATTGGACAACATTGACATTACCTCTGGAGGTCATTTTTAATCTAAATTATCCCATAATTTTTATTTTTACAATATGAACATCAAATCACTGTGTCTCTTTAGCAAGCTCCATGACTTAAGAAAGAGATTTTAGGGCACTTACCTCCCACCACACAAAAGAGGGAAGAGCTGCCTTAGTGAAAAAATGCAAAGTAAATTAATCTCACCCAAAAACTAAATTCCCCTGGAACAACATCTCATTGCCAAACAATTTCTGAAATAAGTGTTTAAAACCAAAAAGGTACATGACTATCAACACCACATAAAACCAGGCTTTATTTGTTACTTTTTTACTTGTTTAAAGACATATTTACAAAATGTCCTATTGACACTCAACTCTACCTCCAGGATACTTACTAGCAAAGCTGAATGAACAACCGGAGGGTTGGGATGGTCCAAAAACAGAATAAGACCTGGCAGGCATCCCTGGTCCTGGACAATGGCCCGTCTGTTCAGGGGGTCAGCTGCTAGATCTCGGAGCTGGTTAACTACAGAGAGCGCATCGGGCTCCTCACTCATCGTAGAATTCATTTCTTCTGCACCATGCATACAAAATACCTGCTGGGAAAAAAATAAAGCTGTTTCTAACGTAACATCTATCGTTGATGAAACGCCGGTAGGACAAAAACACAAAGGCACTGATTTGTTACGAGCATTGAAGTGTGCAAGAGCAAGGACAAGAATTCACAGAACGTGGATGGAACTGGTAAGGATGTGGATCTTGGAATTTGTAAACTGGAAATCTAAACTTCCTATGCAGATAACAGGCAGTTTTAGATAATAACAACTTGATTTGTTTCCTATATGTAACTTCAGCCCAGTCAGCCTTCCCAGGAGTAGGTTTGGGTTTGGTTTCTTTTCAGGCTCACAAATGTTTCTGAGAAATCCATAGTTTTCTCCCAACAAGGCACCCTAGAAGTCTATAAACATCCTTCAGTACAAACACGTAGAAAAATCAAGATGGATTGTCGAAGAACTTTTGGCAACGATCAAATTTTACACAAAAAAGAACCAGAAGAGCCAGCAAAAGATTAGCAGGGCATCAAGAAGAGTGAAGGGGGAGTTTTAATCTGGATCTCTGTATCAAATAACTAGGGCAACGCTGTACTCATTCAGCAGCAAAAAGGGCTTGAGAAGGTGGGGTGGGGTTCTTTCTTCCTTTGACTAGCGAGCAGGTCACGCCTCGCTCCAGCGCAAGCTGCCCTATCCATTTCAAAGGGACACGTCTTCCCTTGAGAGGCTCAGATTGCAGAGCTGTTTAATAAGGAATAACTACTTAACAGGCAACAGAGCCATAAGGTTCCTCAGAGAAAATGCTACATCTTGGTGCAAAAAACCAGTTTCCTTCCAAAGGCTGATTATGTGCCTCTCAAATCACCAAGTTCTAACTGTGGTCTTGGCATCACCAGTACCAACTCTTGCAAGTAACTTCACTTAAAGCACAAGAGGGCGAGTAAATAGGTGGTGTTGATTTGTGTTCTCTTTTATCTCCCACATAAAAATAAACCAAACTAAATTTTTAAGTGGTCACATACTTTTTACCATCATTGCCCACACCAACACTAGAGTGTTTTCTCCCTGAAGGTTGCCTTGCAGCAACACAAATTAATCAGGCTCATCAAAACCAACAAACCACAAATATGCATTTGGGTTATGATAATTTCTGATATTTTCACATTAAAAACAAACCAAAAGGTTGTTAATCTCCAAGCCACTGGTCCTTCCCTCAGGAAAGAGGATGCTAATGTGAAAAGTGGGTGCCAATGATTCATCTCTAGGCTATTTTTCTTGACTACCACAAGCCCCAAAAAGATTAGCTGGGAGATACAGCAGCTCAACCAATAAGCAATCATTTATATTCCCCAAACGGCCAACTCTACATTAAATATAAATATGTATCTGTTAAAGCATTCTTAATTATTTACCATAGTTGGCAAAATTCATTCAAAGCTTAAAAATCAAGTCAGTTGTGGATCTGATTAAACAAAGTCTCCGACTTCCAGTTCTGTGTCCCAAGCACCAGATCATTGACACAACTCTCTCCCACTCTGGTCACCTTTTGCCTTTTTCCTTCTAATCTCCCCGAAAAGCACGAAGTGAATTTTTACCCCTCTCCTATCCCATCAGGCCACGCTCGTGTCCTCCCTGGAGTCTTCTTCCTCGCTCCTCAGCCACAGCTGAGGAGACCACTGAAGTCCCTTCTCTCTCTACCGTCTCCAAGCAACTCGATGAAAACTAGAACCTTTGCCATTTTTTAAATAGCAAAAAACCCGAAACCCAACAATTAAACGTTTAGGTCTTAAGAAGTTATCCAGCATTTGGAGGCCTAGCAGAGAAGTTTGCCAGGCAGCGGCTCTTTTCTCTGTAGCTTTGAGGTCGGAGCTCAACAAAGGCACCGCAGATCTCTCTGTCACTCTCCCTTCCCGCTTTGTGTCCTCACCGGGGCGGCCCAGCACAGGAACCGCCACATTCACCCCTCCGCTGTCACCCTCGGCGCTCCCGAAGCGGCCGAGCTGACAGCCCGGCTGCGACAAGGCCCCAGGGCTCAGCTCCCGAGGACCCTTGTCCGGCGGAGCCACAACCCTCCGGCGACCGGCTGACGAGAGCTCCGGGCCGCGGTCCGGGAGAGCAGGAGGGCCCTCAGCCGGCCTCACCGCCCCCCTCCCACGGCCAGACCCTCTCCTTCGGATCGCACAACCCCCTGCAAAACCCAGGCCTCTGCTCCTCTTCCCCAACCACAGCATCCAACTGTCACATCGCTAGCCACTGCACAA
>JANHFX010022723.1:0-20350 GCA_027560015.1 Chloroceryle amazona | reverse complement strand
GAGCACATCGGTAAGGAGCTGCGCCCCGCAGTTGTCCGTCCCGGCGCAGGGGTCCGACCGGGCTGTCCGGCAGCCGTGCTCTCTCTGCCACAACTCCGCAGCTTTGCCTCTCCCCGCACTGGCGGCAGCATAGCAGCCCCTAGAGGTGCCGCCGCGGCGGGACGGGCCCCTTACCTGGGCCGAGCCGCGCCGCCGTCTCCCGTCCTATAAACCCCCCACAGCGGCAGCGTTTAGTGAATGAAACCCAGATCTAAAGCCAAGCGGTACCTGGCAGAAGGGAACCTCGGACAGGGGAAGGCGGTTGTGTTGCAGGAACCCAATTCTCTGTCCTTGCTCGGAAATCCTGTCGATGTAAAACAAAACAGCCATGGCATTAGCAGTGGTATTTTTGCTGTCTTCAGGGGCATCAAGTTTGTACAGTGCCTGGCAGCAGATTTAACACTGTCGCTGAGCAGCTTTGACTTTGTTCGTGAATAACGGTTTGTTCTTGTAATTACAAAGTGGTTGGTTAATCCTTAAGGCTACAGGTAATTTTCTGCTGAAATCTGATTTTGCATACTCAAAAAGGTGTAAAACTGAATTACTGGGTCATCTGTGTTGTTGGATATTAGCTGTACACACCAGGGTCAGTGTGTATTTGTAACAGCCACTGGTGCAGTGTTTACAGTGAAGGATTAAGTTATTTTATCATTTGTGGTCTTTTTTGAAACGGCAGAGTTGAGCTTATCTGGGTGGCTGTGGAGGATAGAACTGTTATGCTTTTGCTCTTGTGGTAGTTTTGAATTGTTGGGTGTTTGTGTTTGTTTTTTTTTGTTTTGTTTTGTTTTATTTTTGTGGGATGCAGAGAGGACCTTCACAGCTTGTTTCTTGGTTTCCTACATCTGAATTGTGACATCCCTCAGAGAAATTTGGGCTACTGCAGAGTTAACTGCCACTCTGATGCAAGTTTTATGGTGGGAATATTCTTAAAGTGTTCAATTTCAGGAAATGAAAGATACTTGAATCTAGGAGGAGAGGAATGTAGCACTCTGCATGGGAAAACTGGGTATCTAAGTCTCAGAAGCAGCAAGGCAAATCTCTTCCCTGGCAGGAGTGAGGGGTCATCTCATATCATCTCTGGGAGAGGAGAGTGGCTGGAGTTTGGTGTCAGGTTGTGTTGGGCAAGGCTGATTCCTGGAACACCTGATGCCACTGGGACAGTACTGGGGAAAGAGGCTAGTCTGAAACCAGCAGCCTTCCAGTGTTCTGTTTGTCAGAACAGCCAAATTTTGGAGTAAAGTGGTGAACAACTTGCATGGAGTTTGCCAAATCTGTTACTTGATTTGGCTATGTAGGTTCTAATCTCTCAAGGCAGATGTGTCAATACATTGTTGGGTTACTGGGACTGTGCCGTTAAGAGGCACAATAAAAACCAGAAAGACTTCAAAGCAACCCAGTTGCTATATCCAAATATATTTTTATGTGCTCTATATCAGAGCGAAGACATGCAATAGCTCTGCATGCGTCAGCTTAACTGCAAGTAGATCTGTTGCACCTAGATGGAGCGCAGGGTTTTGACAACCAGAGATGCTATGCTAATCCCCATTAGAGAGGTCATTTTCAATGGCTGGAGCACACTTGCTCCCTTTCTGCCTTCTTGCCTTTGAGGCATTAATGGACTTTTTGCCTGAAACTGAAGCACAGAGTTTCACAGAAAATGTCTCTGGTCCTCCTGAGATTTTACATAGCTTTTAATGTGGTAACATTTACTTTAAAAGCACTGTGAACTCTCTAAGGCAACCGATTTCCACAATTAGTAGCTAGTTTTTCAATTCCTCTCGCAGTTTGTGAGAGAGCTGGGAAGAGAGATGTGACAGCAAAATTAAATGGAATAAACACAAAGGGAAATATCTGTTAAGTACTATACAAACTGTGTAAACACCCATTAGGAAGATCAGCCTTAACCTCTTAAGCGAACAGGCAACACCAAAACCATGCTTTGACCACACAGTTAACCTTTAGCCAGATCACCGTAGGGACAGTTGGGACATTGAGCAGTGAGCAGTGCTGGTACAGGTCTCTGATATTTTGTACTTGTTCACTTACTAAAGGTATTTACTAAACCATTGTATCTTCTGAGTCACATTCAACTACTGATCTCTGCTGCTTTCTACAAGTTCAGTCAATTCCCAGATGTATTGCTTTCCTTTCAGCATGCCAAAAACCTGTTCCCTGACCTTGCATCTGTTACACCACCTGCCCAGAACCACGACCATCGCCTGATTCACCTAGAGTAGCCTTTTGAATGTCTTCTCTCCCTCTCTTTCTCACCTAAGCCTTTGCTCTAACCATTGTAACCTCTTTACTGACATGTAGATGGACCTTTTACACCAAGGTAGTAAGAATACCTTTTATCCTTGCTGGCACAACCCTCTTTATTTCTTCCTACTTTTTTTTTTTTCTTCTTCTTAAACATCTACCTGTCTTTTATCTTTCTTCTGGTATCACCTTTCTGTTTCCTACCCATATTTCTGTCTGTGGTAGAGCTTCAGCCAGTCTCTCTTCAGCTCCCTTCTTGAAACCATAGAATCATTCTGGCTGGAAGATCATAGGGTCTGACCCTTAACCAAGCACTGCCAGGTTACCACTAAACTGGTCCTTTTCCACCAGGCAGCTTTCCAGCCATTCCTCCCCACGCCTGTAGTGTTTTACGGGGTTGTTGTGACCCAAGTGCAGAATCTGGCACTTGGTCTTGTTGAGCCTCATACCACTGGCCTTGACCCATCAATCCAGCCTCACCATATCCTTATGTAGACTCTCAGTTATCTTAAGTTACCTTGCTGTCATTTCCAAACAAGTTTTAGTGGTAGATGCCTTTAGTCAGTCAGATCCCCCCATGTCCGTATTTGCCTTTTCCTGCCAGTGAAGACTCTGAAGGTCTTACCTGTTTAGCTGGTCAGACAGGGAACTTGGAAACAAAATCAAGTTTCATTGTTTGTTTGTTATTTCCTTGAAAGCAAGGGAGAAAATTATCCTGAGGATCTCTTTTGAAGGGCTGCTCTCCAGATCTGCACAAGGGACACTAAATCCCCTTTACACAAATTATCCTTAATGGCCTCTGACTTGCAGGGCAGACCCACCTGCACAACATGGCTGTACAGACACTGCCAGTATCGTTATCTCCCGTACAAGTTAAATAGATTACGCTTCAGTTTCCTTAGCGTGTTCCCTGGAGTCAGGTGCTGCCCCCACTGCTGCAGGGTGTTACTTCCCAGCCTGTACTGCTCTCTAGGGTGGAAAGTAGCCATCTGGGGCAGAAAGTAGCCAGTGCCCTGCTGCACTGGAGCCTTCAAGCGCAGGCTGACCTTACAGATCAGTACCACTGAAAGCAGCTCTGATCTAGCAGGCCTTCTGCTCCATTCCTGGAGGAGCCTTATCCACCCCACTACATCCCCAGCACTCTCTCTGGTGCTGAATTACAGGCAGAAATGCTTAGAAAAGCCATATAAACCTAGTTGACGCAGTGGGAAATTATGTAAGTAGCAGCAGCATGTAAAACTTCAAGGGAAGTCTCCTCTCTCCAGTTACTGTGTAGGAAGCTAGCAGAGGACTGTATGGTTTCCTAGGCACAGCTACCCTCATTGCTATTTTAATCCAGTGTTGAACAGCTTTCCAGGGAGAACAGATAACAGGATACACTCGCAGACTGTGGTAATGCTGTCCTTGTGCCTGCACTTTTCCCCAGCATATTTCTGATACAGTTTTAACAGTGACTGGTACAGAGCCTCGTGAAAACTGGCCCAGAGATTTTAATGGGCAATCACATCTATGTTTCTGCCCTCCCTAGACAAACTCCTGACCCAGTTGTCTCTCTCCTTACTACATATGGAATCTGCTTCTGATATCCAACATAATGAATGCATGTGACCATATAGCTTTTAACCTCTAATGTTTCAGATTAAATAAATTATGTAGGGATTTTTTTTCTTGTTACAGTTTTCAGTTCAAGTATCAACCAAAGGAGATAATGTAAATTTCACTCCTTCAATTTGAGTGTGGAGAGAGACTCAGAGCAGGCTCATACTCTCTTAACTTTTCATATCTTCTAAATTACATTTTATATTCAAGCAATTAATATTCTGGGTCCTACAGATGGCTCAGAAAGAGAAATGGGACAGTTAGAAAGCCCTGGGAGAGATGAAAGATCTTATAAAGATGGTCAAGGAATTTACCTCTTTTGTACTGTGATTTGGCATCTGGAGTGGGGGCAGATGCTGTGCAATTTTGTCTACTCCTGAAGTTAGTAATTGAAACTTGGGTGACACCTTGTGTGATTGATGTGCCGCAAGGCGGTGTAAATTCAGAGCCTTTTCCTTAGTGCTGTGGCACTGAATATTAATTTTATATTTTCAATCATCATAGAAACTGAAAAGAAAAACTGAAGGAAAATAAGCAATGCATCCAGGGCTAACCACAAAGTCAGTACCAAACCAACCTAGTAGCTGTAGCTCACTGTCCCAGTGCTTCACCTGTCTAATGCCTTAACAGCAGCTCAGTGTTTCCTCAAGGATCTTCATGGCCATCAAATTTCTCCTTTAAAGTAGTTTCAAGGTATACAATATTACTTTTCCAGACACACAATTACATATATTTATCAATGTATATAACTTGTAAAAAAAATAGGAGAAAATGAAAGTTTAAAAGAAATATATAAAAGCTTGGCAACTAACAAACTGCTTCTTTGATGTCTTCCGGTTGAATGTAGATTCATCTGACTGTGTTACTAAATGTTTGGTGAGAGCAGATTGTTGACAGCACTTTAGATTTAGAAAGGGCCTTCCATTTATAGTTTCTACTTCTGGCTGAAATAGGAATGCCACAATTGTCTTTTTTGTTCGGCATGGAAGGGGACTTTCTCACCTCTGCTGAGCTGAACTAATGCAAAACAAATATGCTTTCCCACAATACATTCCTACTCTCTCATTCAGCTGTAACCTCGCAGACCTGTTATGTTGTCTCCTAGGGCTGTTGTATCAGGAATATCGAGACAAATCTACGCGCCAGGAGATTGAAACCAGGCGACTGCAGGATTCACAGACAGACCCTGAAGAGACTTCACCCAGTGAGGAAACCCCATCTGAAGCAGAATCTACGAGTACAACTGAAAACAAAGCTCCACCACAAATCAGTTTGCTGAGGAACTCGAACTCCAGATTCAACTTATGGCAAGATCTTCCCGAGATCCAGAGCAGCGGGGTCCTCAGCATCCTCCAGCCAGATGAGATCAAGCTACAGGAGGTAATGGGGGAGGCTGAAGTGTTGCTTAATTGGGAGCAAGAGTGAATTAAGTCAAATGATCAGGGTTTTAAAATTAAAAGCTTCGCAACAGTCACAGACAAGCCTTGCCCTGCTGAGTACTTTTCTGTGTTGTACTAGTTAGCACCACTCATTTTTTGAAACTACAGATGTTGTTCTATATGCTGTTGATGCTGGACATTTCTGTAGTATAAAAGAACTGCTTTTCCCTTTTTTGATTCAGTGTTAGGAGCAACTTACAAAGGAAGGGGGATAACAAAGAGGCTTTTGCGATAGGTCTTTTGGTTCCTAGTGCACAATAATCCTCTTCTGAAGTTACTAGCAGGATACATGCTTAGATACATTCTTAGAAGAATTCAACCATTAACTGTAATCTGTTTTAAACATGATGGAATTAATGGAAAAGGAAGAGAAGGAGATTGATAAATTTCCCCATTTATAAGTATTGTTACTTGGAGTCTTATGCAAACCAGTAAAAAATGACAAGTATATTTGCAGTTTTGCCATGCAGTGCAGTGACATCACTGTGTTAAGAGTCATACGCTGTTAATTTATAGGGCTACATCAAACACTGAAAGGACTAGGTGGGGGCAACTGCCACGACTAATGAAAACATCAGTCACACAACAATTTACAACTGGTTGCTGTTTTGGATAGCATGGGGAGCACGAGTGCTACTTGTCAATGCACAGCACTGCATTTATAGCAAGCAGTGGAGACGAACAAGCCTTGTTTAGTGTGTGGTGTGCATTGCAATATGAGCAGTGGACCATTAAAGGCTCAGTCCTGTGAGTCTGACTATACTCCTGCACCAGGATTGCTTCTGGTGAGACTGTTGTGGCAGCGTATCTGTTCATCCTAACATTTGTGACTCCCTTGTGTATACGATGCCAGCCTAGTCCTGGCCAAGGCTGTACTTTGCTGTTATGCCAGAAAGACTCATCCTGTGAACTGCAGGGGTGTTGTGGGCAGGGCTGTGGTACTTATACCCTTAGCAGAAGGCACTGGTGTTTATACAGAGTAGCTTGGGCTCGCAGGCTGGCACAGGCTGTTAGTGTGTCAGGGTTATGATGAAGGTGACCCAAGTGATTTGTTGCTGTTCCATGTCCTCCTCCTGCACTGGTTGTCTCCATGTCAGATTTGTTCTGTTTACCTGGCAAAACACGGTACTTGTAACTGCCAGCACTACAAACACAATCTGGCATCTCAAAAATTACATGCTTTTTTTCTTCGTTCTGATTGAAAATGAAGAGTATTTTATGGAGAATCATTCGGTTAAAAGTTTGCATCATAGATTTCAAAACCTGCCATTTCTGTTGAGTTACATTCATTATCTGTAGGCTTTTTAAGGAAAAAAAAAGATCTCTGTGCTGCTAAACTCCAACATTAAGTGTGCTGAATTTTCTTCTTTATGCTTAAATAACAACAGAAATAAAGCAGATGGAGATGGGACAGGGCTGCCTTAAAGAAGTGCTCTGCTTTCCCCTGATGTTAGTTTATCAGAGCTGAAATTTTCTTCCTGTTTGTTCTGGGATTAGCACAGTAAGAGATTATAAAATTGCTCGAAGCCAGAAAGCTGTGAAATTGGCTGAATATTGAGTAGATGAAGTGAAGAATTTGCTTTGTGAGGAGAGTTGAGGGCAGAAAACAAGGAGGGCTGGAGAAATCATGGAAGCAATTAAAGAGATGATGTTGAATTCAGCCCTGCTATAAGTAAGCTCTGTTTACCTCTGCAGTGCTGGAACTGGGCTCATGTCAGATACGAATTGGGAGTGTGAGCTGTACATGAGGGCTTGATTAAGTGAATATAAAGTGTCCATCTTCATGAAGGAGAGGATTGGAGGAATTTACCTGAAGTACAGTGTGACAGAAATTCTGGAGTAAATATCATAAAGACAAAATTGTACCTCTCTGACCCATTTTATCTTCAAAGCTGTGGTAAAGACAGGGACTATAAGAGCTTGCAGCTCTTCAGCCAGGAAAGGTAGAGAAACAGTGTTATTTACACCACAGGGAGGAATACAAGTACCCAAATGGAAATCCCTCACAGCTGAAGAAGGGAACACCACCATAGTTGTGATGGAGCAGGACTTAAACAGTCATAAAAAAGTTGTTCATCTACAAAATGAAACAGACAATAACAAAAGGAGAAATCTGGTCTTCCTTAGTGGCAATGGCAGAAAATGGCTAAGCAGGTTATCCATACAATATAAAAAATAAGACGCAGGTATTTTTCAAGCATCAAAACAAGAAACTTGACTGCAAGAACAATGGGTGCTTAAAAAGTGTCATGGAAGGCAATTTTTCAGTGTCCCAATTGGAACAAATAAGCCATAAAATGGGATTTTCAGGAAGGGGGGGGAACAGACCAACAAACCAACTGTAAAAGAGCCAGAACCCACATTCACCCTTCCAGAAAAAAAAAAAAAAAAAAATCAGAAAAATGGTGCAGCACAGCCCATTAGCTCTGGGAACTCAAACAGATTTGAGACAGTGATGGCTTCTGCCACACTGGCCTTTTTCATCTGAAGTGAATATGAGAGTACTGAGATGTAAAGCAACAACTGGAAGCATCACAAAAAATTTGGGTGCAACTGCAGAAAAAGGAAGAACAAAAGAAAAAGCAAGAGACACATTACAGATCACAGAGGTCAGGGAAATAAGAAAATTATATGCTACTGGAATAATTATCAGAAAAGACTTAAGTTATTAATAGGGTAGTTTTAATTTTCCAGACATCTGCTTAGCATCAAACACAGCAAATCACGGACCACCAAGGGCAGCTCTCTTAACAATATAAAAAATGTAATGATGCAAGAAGAACAGGCCAAGAGAAATGCTGTTTGGGTTCTGACATGGAGTTGGCATGGAGGAAATGACAGGCAACATGTATGTAGCAAGAAAACAAGTGACTATAGAGAAAACACACTCCATGTATTAGGTGTGATTTAGATTAAAAAAATACTGTTACCGAGGTACTAGGCTCTGAAGAGGGAGTGATCCAGAGGTTAAAAGAAACAGCATTTAATCAGTGAAACTTCTTCCAGCATAAACCTTAAAGTGCATGTATGGCTTTTTGTGGAGTGTCTCTGGTTTATTCCTTCTCTTTCCCAGTTCAGTACTCCACTTCTCAGCTTGTCCATGTTTTATTTACTGTGCACTTGTTTCATTTTGTCATTTTTCTGCTTGCTAACTATTGATTTTCCTATGCTGTGTTCATCTTTTTTGTTTTAAGAGATTCCAAGCTGAGTAGAACTCACCAAAATCAATTTACTGATAAAAATAGTTTAGTAAAGTATTCTGAATCTTTGAATGAAGCCCTTTTTTCTGAGATGTATGAGCTTTGAAAAAGTTTTTGCCAGGGGCTGTTTGGATTCAGATCACTTTGGTGTTGGAAAAAGGGGCAGAGGTGGACTTATCTGCACCATATGTTACAGTGTGAATTCACATCAGAGAGCTGCTGCTCTTAAAATTTTCTTTGCTCAAGCAAAAGAGGGACTTGAACCTGGTTGTGCCAGGTGACATGGCCTCTCTGTGGAAGAGTATTTGACAGGTAGGCAGTCTGTCTTTCATGTTCTATTTTCACAAAAATGTCCAAATAAGATTTATTTTCCTTTCCTTCTTTGAGCAAACCTTAGATTTCAAACCTCTACATTTGCCATACAGTGCAGCTGCCCTCCTCCAGAGAGCTTTTGTGCTGGACTTGGCACTTCTGGCAGGTCAGTGTCAGACTGGCCCTGTGAAGGCAACCAGGTCACGACCAATTCCATGGCCTGAGCTCAGAACATCCCTCCTAGAGTAGACCAGAATCCTTCCTCCTTACCTGGTGGTTTACATGAAGAGGAGGACCACTGGGAACAGGTATTTTCAATCTATGCATTAAAACATCATATTGTCTCAACAGGACTTTAGCCTGTAGGATTACTTACTCTTGTCTCTGATGACTCTTCATTTTTCTCCTTTCTTATCTTCTGCATTTCCTTTTTCCTTAGACTCCACTTCCCTTTTCCTTTCTTAGTCTCTCTGCCAAACATAAGCAATGAAAATAATTAGTATAGCTTTTACATGATCATGACATTTCATGAAGTTAATGACCTAGAGGACTGATGTAACAGTGTTGGACATGTTTCCAAGAGATAGTTTCAGACTATCTGTAGACCCAGGAGGATAATATTGTATCAATTGACATTTAGTTAAATTTTTTTTTTCTTTTTCTTTTTTTCTGAGACCAGAATCTCATGTTCTTTTTTTCTAGTGACCACTTAGAGCTAGCAAAGTTCAATTATTCCACATCACATCATTATACTGCATGATTGGACAATTGGTGACAATTTTGGTTTGCAGCTCATACTTACCATTTAAGAGGCAAACAGTAGTCTGGGCTCCATGAAATAGGTACTTTTAGTCTGCAGGGAACCAGATGGACCTCCAAAGTTAAGAAACCTTTGCTTTACACGTGTGGTGAACAATTCTAGAAGCTTGTCCCCATCAGTGGAGATGTTTACTTTTCTGGCATTTCTTTTAAATCAGAAACCCATTCATTGATGATTTCACTATGGATTTAATGATTTCCTTGGTGTTGCTTTCACTCTGCACAAATGTCCTCTTATTCCTTAAATGCTGGCTATTCCACGTACACTAACCAAGTGCCTTCATTCTGACCTGCACCCTTTGCTCTCTCTCCCTTCTGGGGGCTGTGCAGGCACAGCCACCTTCTCTGGCGCAGGAAGGGACCACCTGGTTGACTTAGGTGGCTACTAGGAATATTTCCTAGGCTGCTGAACACACAAAGAATTAAAATGTCACTTCAGCTGGTATTTTAGCAATTCTGGATTGGGTAACCGTCCCTCCTTGCTGTGCTCATCCTCCCAGATCTTGAACTGCAGCATAGTGTCAGGACTTCAACCCAGGTCTCTATACTTCAGGTCCTTTTGTGATGCATAGTGATACTTCCAGGAAAAGCCCAAAAACTGCTCAGTGGAGATTTCAAATAATTTCTTTAGAAATTAAAAAAAAACAAAACAGCAAACTAGCCCACTAAAGAACAACTGAGGCACAAGAGACAAACCCTCAGCTAATCTGGAAGATATTTTTCCACATGTGCATCACAATAATGACTGCATGTACCTGCTGCTCCACTGAATCTCCTTGACTCTGGCTGGGCCCAGGCAGCCTCTGAGAGCCAATGGAGCTCAGGAACTTGCACTGTCTGGCCAGCTCCCACCCTCACCAGGGTACAACAGGAGTGAGACTTTCACTGAACTACCAAAAGATTCCTTTTAGTAGAGGTAGCATGGGCCAGCCCCAGGACACAGAGACCAAGATGAACTTTCATCAGGAGATGTCTGAAGGATCTTATGACCTTTCACCTGGTTAAGCCTTTGTGAAAATCTTTAATTAATCTTACTTAAACTAATGGATTCAGTAGCTATGTAAATAGTCACTTTTTTTATCCACTGCTGAACAAAGACAAACATTTGCCTGAAGAGTAAGCAAGCTCTATGTGGTAATAATAGTGGGCTGTCCCTGCAGCACCTGCTGTGGGCAGAAGGTTTTACATCTTTGCCTCACTAACTTGTGATTGATCTCTGAACCAAACCATCAGTTTGTCTTCCTGCTTCCCCAAACTACATCCCTGGCCTGAAGAGACCAGGCTTTGCACTGGAGACTTCTCTTTTAACAGGAGAAGCAAGGGCTGGAATTTGGACATTATTTATGGCTTACAGTAACAATTAAGGATTACGGTGTCTTGTCTTAGTCCTTGGTGAAGTGGGACAGAAAAGCCTATACCTAGGGCTGACCAGGGAGCCTCACTTGAACAGGAGCAGCTGTATTTCCTCTGGGTCAGCAAACACACAGGGGCTTGGAGCACCACAGCTGGGTGTTTGTTTTAGCTCTGTGTGTCGCACACTGGGGCTGCGGCACACCAGGTACCTACACCATGGCTTTTCTAAAACAAGAGTGTAGAGAGTGCCAGGAGGCCCTCCTGGGCAGCACTATAAGCCACAACAAGCAGAGCAACAAACCATAGTCATGTTGTCATAGTCAGCAGGAGGATGGAGAGTTCATGGAGGCTGCTGAGGAGAACTCCCCAGAAGGGAGAGGAAGATGTAAGACTGCGATAAATGGGCATGGAGGGGGGGTCCAATGACTGGGGCAGCCTCAGATCAAGCTTGAGTGACAGCAAGAAGGAAGGGGGGAAACCCACAAAGTACTTTTATGTGTGTCTGTGTACAAAATCAGACTGCTTATGTATAATGAGAAAAAGAGAATTCTTCTGGAGAAATTCCATGGAGGGAAATGTGGTCAGACAATGCAGGAGAGAGACAGAAAGAGCCAGGGCTGATAGTTGAGGGAAGAAATGTTCCCCGTTCAAGTCACCATCCTGCATAACATGTGGGAAATGCCATTGTGGGCTTACCTCTACCTGTACTTTGAGCCTGGCAGGTGGGTGCAAGGTCCATGTCTGTGTGCAGCACAGATCTTTTTGTTAATGCTGTGTGGGCCTCTCTGTAGAAGTTACCTGCTGAGTTCCTTCCCTGTGATTCTCCCCCAGGCCATGTTTGAGCTGGTTACTTCTGAAGCCTCCTATTATAAGAGTCTGAATCTGCTGGTGTCTCACTTCATGGAGAATGAACGTCTGAAAAAGATTTTACACCAGTCTGAGGCACACATCCTATTCTCCAATGTCCTGGATGTCATGGCTGTCAGTGAACGGTAAGACAACTGCTACTGAATTTTTGTCCAGCTGAATGGCATCACTTTAGCTAACCTCATTTGTAGAGGGATGAAGGAGCTGACTAGGGGCAGTCTGTTACTCACTGACTTTTCAGAGAGCCTATGGTCACGTTTATTGCTTACAATTAATAGGAGTGCTGACTTTGTCCTCTAGCTTCCTGTTGGATCTTGAGCAGCGGGTAGAAGAGAATATTGTGATCTCAGATGTGTGCGATATTGTCTACCAGCATACCGTTAATCACTTCTCTGTGTACATCACCTACGTCTCCAACCAGACTTACCAGGAGAGAGCTTACAAGCAGCTTCTGTGAGTTCCAGTGCTTGATGCTAAATCATTTTGCAAAATTGTATAGGCTGTGGATTTAGCTGTAATTTCTATATTTGCAAGAAAGGGATGGATAATACAGGAACAGGATTTCCCACTTCACTGATTTTTCACTGCATCTGTAAAAAGAAAGCACAATTAAAAGGCTTTATAGAAAGGGTGGGGTGATATAATAATACAGGTAACATACCAAGTAAATTCAGACCCAGCAGTTCCCAGCTGTGGGAAATATTTATGGTGTACATGGGGACACACACCTGTAAAATGTACATATTTTTAAAATGCAAGTAGAGGCAAGGGATTGAAAAGACAAGAATATAATAGAGATATCTGGTGACAAGAACAGCCACTGCTTTTCCTGAGCTTCTCAGCATTTGACCTTCCCAAAGTTTAGAAATATTTTTTTTTTCAGAACAACATTTTCTTAAAAGGATAAAAAAAAAAAGCTATTTTCTTCACATTATGATGTTAAACACAAAGACGTTACCTAGTCCTGAGGATATAATCCAAGATATTTTTGCAGTATTTTTCAAGTTTAGGAAGTCTTTTGGTCCAGGAGGAATTCTTTTGTGCTAGCTCAAAACAAAGAGTGCCCTACAAGCTTGTCTTTGAGCAGGAGAATTAATTTTCCTTTAGTTACAATGTCCTGGATTCTTTCAGGACAGCCCGTTGCACAAGCTGCACTGTATTTCCTCCCCATAGTAGCAGCTGATTCAGGGGACTGTAAAAAGCCCTAATCCTTTAATTTCTCTGCTCTACAGCTTTTGAGGCAAAAAACCCCTCACTTTAAGGGGCCTCTGTTGAGCTTGGGCAGCTTTTGTCTCCAAAATGAAGGTTGCCACAGCATTTCCTTCAGTCAGAGGCAAGCAGTATAGCTGCAGAATATAATCAGTTTGCCTAGAGCCATTAGCTAAACACTCAGAAGCGAAGCAGGAATAGGCTGGGTTACTTGAGCTTGAAAAGGACCTGTGGAGACAGAAGTATTCCTAGACATATATTTAGGGAGTAGCATTTTATTTGTCTGTGGGAGAACTTAAAGCACATTGAATTGACTGCCTTCCACAGGCTCCTAGCTAGTGCAAGAATTTTGCAGCACTTGGCTGAACTCAGAGCCTGAGCTGTGTCACAGTTGCCACAGTTTGGATGTTCTTCAGATGCATGCAGGCCCGTTCTGCTGTGGCTATGGTGCTGCAGCAGGGAGAAACACTTACAATAGCTTCTCTGGGATGTTGCGAGTCACGGGCAGCAAAGACAGGTTTTGTGCACTTAGCAGTCTCCCCACACGCAGGCTGTTTCTGCTGGCCAGAGCTCCATCTGTGTAAGGCTTCCTCAGGGGCCCACAGTTTCCAGGAAGCACTGTCTGTGACTGTGGCAGCTGGGCTTGTGAGGCTTGTCTGGGCAGCTGTGTCCATGGCCCAGCAAAGCCCTTATCTGCTGAGAGCACCATCAGGGAAGGCCCAGGTATGGCCCATGCCCTTCTCAGAACAGATAATGATTTCCATCTTCCAGGTAAGCAGCCAGCAGTAGCCAAGCTTGAGCTATTTTGTGGCTTGTCTTGTTCTTATGACTGTGTGAATTTCACCTTGTCATAGAGTTCCAACTGTGTAAAAATATATAATTATGCCTCCGACTCATCTACTTGGACACACACCCCATTCACACACTCCTACGCACACAGTGTATGCTGTTGAGCTAGATGTGCTAACACATGTGAACACTACCGTGGCTTGTACATTAATCTATTTTTTCCCTCCCCCAACACTATAAATAGTTCTAGATTTAAACTAAAATACACCTAGAAACAGTCTCCTCCTCCTCTCTTATTGGGAGAGGCCAGGCAGATGCTGTCTCTGGGACCAAAGTGCTTGGGTCCCCAGCCACATGCCAAGAGTCTCGGGCATGGTAGCAGTTAAAGCCCTCACCAGTTTTCTCTCTCCTCTCAGCCAGGACAAGCCAGCTTTCAGGGAGGTGATTTCACAGCTGGAGCTAGATCCCAAGTGCAAAGGCCTATCCTTTTCTTCCTTCCTGATTCTGCCATTTCAAAGGATCACTCGGCTCAAGCTGCTGGTGCAGGTAGAGTTTTGCTCTTCCCTGTCTTCAGGTCTTCTGGATCACTTCTGGATTTTTCCTTTCTAGCAGTTGTGAATGAGACTTAGATACAGCCACCATCAATGCTAGAGCTGGATGTAGCCTTTCCACAGAGTTACACATTCTCAGTGACTATAGAAAAAAAAATTTCAGTCACTCAGAGATCATCCCCAAATTAGTGTTGAATTTTGCCAGATAGCTTTTAATGAGCAAAGGAGTAGAGAAGGAACTTCGTTGAGCTGCTAGAAGGGGTATCAACAGTCCATTAACCCAGCTGCCTGATGGTTAGGATGTTGACATGCAGATGCACAGTGCAAAGCAGCTACAGGACATGGAAATGCTTCTTGTGTGATACTCAACAGTGGCCTGGACCAGGCTGTCAGCCATCTTCCTCCTGTGCTTTGCTAGCTTGTCTAAACCTTGCTGGGGGACATGCTTCTAGGGATGAGGAAACAGGGAAACAGCTCAGTCCCAAATTAACTCACTAGGATTACCAATAACACTGTCTGCTAGTGCCAGCTCTAGCTATTTTTATTTATTCATTTATTTTTATCAAATAGGAGTCTGCCTGCTATATTTCATTTAGATAGAAGAACAGATGGGAACAGGTTTTAATGAGAAAGAGGAACTAAGAGGTGAGAGTCGCTGTACTCTCTCACCTACCCTGTAATTAGGCTGATGGACAGAAATAACTTGGAGGCTAGCAAAGACTTTTCTGTGCTGTCAGGTTGGAATCAGAGTTAATGCAGCTTTTTCTCCCCTGCAGAATATATTGAAGAAAGTGGAGGAGAAGTCTGACAGGGAAACCACTGCCCTGGATGCACATAAAGAACTAGAAACAGTAAGTTTGAATGAGCTAACTGAGTGAAGGTTGTTAAGATTAAACCATCATGTTCATTTCCCTCCCAAAAAGTGAAGACCTGCAAACTGCATTCAGTCCTGGAGTTTTTCCTTTGAATTCTGTCACTGTATGCAGATAACTACAACTGCTAATGGAGAAATGCTCTTTTTATATCCAGCTGTCAGCAGCTTACATGTTCAGTTCCATAACTCCCTTTGCATAATTACTTATCTGTAAGTGTTTAAGTTTAGCAGGATGTTAGGTTTCTAGGTACAGGCATCACAACAGAGATCATCTAGTGCATATTTTCTCTGTAGGTATCCTATTTGACAAGTAAGAGCTGAGCACAGTTTCAGTTGCTGATATTCTAGTGGATTTTGAGTAGCAGAAACAGAGCACAAAGTGGAGCTTGTTCTCCAATGTAATTTTTCTACCTAGCTAGTTCTCAAGAGAGTTGCTCCTTATGAAACAGGCAGTGGCATCTAGGTTAAGGTCCCTGTAATAGAGTAGTGTCTGCACGTTGGTTGTGGTTTTTCAGTTAAAAGTTTGTACTTGGAACACAGCTGGGCTTTGTATGATGCACGTCTCTTTCCCTGGGACATTTCACAGCCGTGGCACCTGGTGCTGCTTGGCAGGACCACAGCATTTGCATCTTTGAAATTAAGATCTTTGGCTTCATTCTCCTCTTGAAGATGATTCTGTACCTGTATTCTTGCTTCAAGTGTTAGGGGCAAGGCATGAGATACATGGTGTGTCAGGATCTGGCAAATGAGCTGTTCCCTTTTCTGTGCACCAGAAGTATTGCTTAATACGATCTGGTTCAGTAACTGATTGCAGCCATCTAACATGTCCTCTGATAGTCAGTCTCCAGTTGTAACATCATCTGGGGGTTTAGGTTTTTTTTATATTTTTTTTTTGTTTGTGGGATTTTTTGGTTTTGCTCCCCTTTCTCTTTTTCTTGTGAATACAGTGCTGATAGAAGAGCTTTGCTCTCAACTCATGTTACATCAGGGCACTTACCTTGTCATGGTCAGTCTTTTCTGTGCTGTCTATCATCACTTAACCTCCTTTAAGGCCAGTGGAGGCAAATCTTTCTACTCTCTTCTTCCCAGGTGGTGAAAGCATGTAACGAAGGTGTCAGGAAGATGAGCCGAACAGAACAGATGATCAGCATCCAGAAGAAACTGGAATTCAAGATCAAGGTATAAGCATAGGCTGGTAACCCTTTGCAGAGAGCAAACCCAACAGCATCCAGGTGTTGTATGCACACACAGGGAGGCACTTTGCACTCCTTTTAGTGAGTATTCAGTGGTGGTCTGGCCCACATTGTCCCTCTCCAAAGCCTTTGAAGGAGATGCTGCTGCTGCAGGCACTGTATCAGTGCATGTGTTCTCCACAAGACCGTCCTATCATTTTAATTCTTACCTGCATTTAGGTATTAGTAGCAGTCTCTAAGTAGCTGCTGATGATCTGTTTTGGCTCCACTGAGGGAATGACTGAGCCAAGATTTAGTGCTGTCTGACCAGATCTCATTTATTATATGCCATGAAACACCAGTACTGGGTATAAAGTTGCTGATTCTTTTCTTGAGTGTTCTGGAGATGCTTCTCAGATTTGTCTGCTTCACAAACTTTAAAGAGCATATTTAGCTTCCCAGCAACTTTAGTATGTAGCTAAACAGCCAAAGCAAAATAATCTGAGACCCTTTGTTTGGAAAGCCACATGGAGCACCTCAGGATTTGATTTTACAGAGCACTTTAGCAGTGTGTCAGGCCTTGGCCACAGGCCATCACCAGAGTGGGGTAGCTACAAGGCTGTCTTTGCCTCTTGTAAGCTGAGGCTGTAATGTCAGACAGGAGCTGGTTCATCCCTGGAGCAGATCTGCCTTCAGCACTGGAGCAGATCTTCCTTCAGCACTGGCGCAGGCAGGGCTTCTCTGGTGAAAGGAGCACAAGAGTGGGGAAACACAGGGAGGGAGGGTGGTTGGAAAGAAGAGCAGTTATGCAGGTATCTTCTAGTATGTCAGTCATTTGACTGGAAATATAGCAGTCTTCTAATGTAAGATGTGCTTTGTTCTGGGCTTCTTGTTTTTAACAAGATGTGTAGTACAACTCTAACACAAATGTATGGACGCTATCTCCTCCTGACTTTGCCAGACCCAATCAGTGAGAACCTGTTTTTTTTTTTTTTTGTAGCCAAAAGGCCAAATAACACGTTTTTGAAAGTCAATCCCTCTGGCCAGAAAGGCTTACAGTCCAGGTCATGAGACATGAAATCTCCTAGAGGCAGCTCAAGTAGTGCAGGGCATAGCTTGGTGTTTAACTCCAGCACTTGGCATTCCAGCATCACCATTCTTGAGTGTTTGTTCATTCTGGGGCCCCTGCTGTGTCCGTGGCTGAGCTTGGTACTACCTGTGCTGGGCTGCGGATGGCAGAGTACACTGTCCTCTCTGGCTGGTGCTGTTCCATCCTCTGCAGTGTAGGTTGTGATGGGAGCTCCCTACTTGTCCTTCTGCATCTCCTGCTGCTTTCAGCATTTTGAATGCAAAAGGTCATGGGGTTTTGCTGCTCTCCTGACCTTTGCCGTCTTATCCTCACTTCTAGTCTGTGCCTATCATCTCACACTCCCGCTGGCTGCTGAAGCAGGGGGAATTGCAGCAAATGAATGGTCCAAAAACATCACGAACACTTCGCACCAAGAAACTCTTCAGAGAAATCTACTTGTTCCTTTTCAATGATCTGCTGGTGATTTGCCGGCAAATTCCTGGGTGAGTACAAAATTTGGTTAGCATGTGGGGGACTTCATTAGTCCTCTTTCACCCTGGGTTTATCCAAGCTGTGATCCTGTCCCCCAGGCCCAGGGAGGGCATCCTGGCCTGACCTGTACTCCCCTCTCCAGCAGTCACCTTGCCTTTGAGCATAGTTGACTTCATGGGTGGCATAGCTCACTCCTGCCAAAAATTTCTGGCAAACAGGACTTGAACAGGTTCCAGGCCAGGCCTCCCAGCAGGGTAAGTAAGCATGTATCCACTGGTTTCTGTGGAGTAGCAGTGAGCTACATCAGCTGGTGGGCTGACCCAGGAGCCCCATCTTCCTGTCAATAAGTGATTTTTGACTCATTGCTGCCTGAGGATTTAGTCAGTTAAACCTCTAAGAAAGCAGGGTAGATAATTTGAGCAGCAGGGAGGGGTATAAATTTAGACCTAAGGCTAGTGTTTACGTTTTACATGGTGTAATCTGCCTCAGGAGGAGGAGAATGCCATCGTGCTTAGCACTTGATCTTGTGCAACTAGAGACTAGTGAAATACAGCAGCACAAACAGACAGGTCCCAGAGAACAGTGCGTTCTTTGTAGCATTAATGAGACTCGCCGGTAGGGAGCATCTTGCTGCTCCAATGTTTCTAATAAACACGTCGCCGCAGTGTCTGTATGCCTGGAAATATTTTGCTTCTGTGGCAGCTCATACCCAGAAAACATAGAGGCATTCTACAGATAGGAATGAATTAAGCCTCACAGTCCCTTGGAGGGAGCAATGTCTGTGATTTTGTACATTGGGAGCTCAGACAGAGAAAGTACAAGGCAGAGGAAGGAGAGGGTTTCTTAGTTTGCAGTGGATTTTAGTAACTCATCTCTTCCCACAGCAGGATGTCTTTTTTTCCTCCTGACATGCAGTGATTCTTGATCTGTGTCCTCAGTACAGTTCTGGGTGGCTGAGGCTAAATTCTCCTGAGATAACTGCAGTTTTTCCTAATTTTCTCTCTGACCTCTCTCCCAGGGACAAGTACCAAGTGTTTGACTCGGCTCCCCGGGGGCTTCTTCGGGTAGAGGAGTTAGAAGACCAGGGGCAGAGTTTGGCCAATGTCTTCATCTTGAGGCTGCTGGAGAATGCAGATGACCGGGAGGCCAGCTACATGCTGAAGGCATCGTCCCAGTGAGTACACCAGTCACCCCAGCAGTGCTCAATTCCTACCCCCACACAGGGGCAGTGCCCTGCCTGCACAGGGGCCAGCTCTCCAGTCTTACCAGGGGCAGGCAGGCAGAGGTCCCACTGCTGCAGTGGGGCAGGTCCTACAAACCTCTCTGCCCAGCATCACTCTCCCGAGGCTGCCTTCAGTCTCTGCTACTAAACAGCTCTAGTGAACTAGGCAAGTTTCTCTTCCGCACAGTGTATTTGTAGCATTGTGGGTGGAAGATGGATGGACATTTCTCATTCTGGGACAGAAAGGTCAGAAATCAGCCCCAGCACAAGACCCCAACAGATTTGCAGCTGGCAGCACATTCAGAAAGTAAAAGCAAGGAGGATGTAAGCTGTGCACACCCCAGCAGCTCAGCTGGCTTGCTCACAAAGATCACAGGCCCTGCCTGACCAGCCCTGTGAAGCAAAGGTGAAGAAGAGACCTCTTCCACAGCCAGTGCTGATACTGCCCAGCCCTTGTGCTGCTTGGGGCCTCCTTGTCTCCCTGGATACAGCTTTTTTTTTGGCTCACTGATTTTTTCACTTCAGGCTTCAACAGGCTCATACTGGGCAAATGATTCAGCTGTGCTATCACAGACCTGGTTGTTCTGGAGCTCAGGGCACTGCTTTCTCATTGACTCAAGCCTTGCCAGGCCCAAGTTTTCTAAGCTCAGCATCTGTGCTACTCCAGCTGTACACATACCACCAGCCAAACAGTCCTTACAGCTGCACCCCCACTGTCATGTGACTTGCTGTCAGTAGGCCAGCATTCAACAGTCATATCCCTTAACAGGGAACATAAGCCCCAGCTAGGACCATGTCCTGCTGCAGCCCTGGGGGCTTTACCCTGGCCCCATCAGTGCAGTGCAGCACCAGCATTGGGAGGACAAGCACCCAGCATGGCAAACAACATGCAACTACAATTTTGCTGGACTGAAAATAGAGATGTCAGTCACATTATGCAGGGCAAATGCACATTTGATGCCTGTGAGACTCAGCTGTGTGGAGACTGGTAAACCAGGCCAGGGCTTGCCTCAGCTCAGGGGAGGCAATTGCTGTTCTGTGCTTTGTCATCCTGTCCCATCTTGTGAACACTCACAGTGAGTGTG
>JANHFX010022722.1:0-13472 GCA_027560015.1 Chloroceryle amazona | reverse complement strand
AGATTCTAGCATTCTACGATCCTAAGGTTATTGTGTTGTAAGATTCTCAGCTTCCAGGATTCTAAGGTTCTAAGTTTGCGGAGTTATTCTTCCAAAAAGTATGCTAACTAAACATCAAGAAGAGGGCAAAAAGACTACACTTACACACTTGGGTTCAGTGCTTCTGTAATGAAACGAGCCACTAATGAATAATAATCTATCCCAGCATACAACTGATTGAAAAATCTTGGATGACCTGAAAATACAGATGAAAAGAAAGCAGTGACAGGATAAACATGAAAAGAGAATACATCACAGGCTCTCTCAGTTGAATGCTGATTACTGCAAGCCACAAATCACTTCATCATTCTCTCAGTGTTTTCTGGATTTACTGTTCTTTTCCTAGGTTAGATAATCCATTGAAAATAAATCTAATAAGCACTTTCAGGTCCCAAACAAGGTTTGAGAGATGTAAGTAGTGCACACAATGAATGTGGATTGTTCACAAGACTTACAAATCAAAAAAAAAAAGAAAAAAAAAAAAAGAAAAAAAAAAAGGGGGGGATTGACAACTGAGTATACACACTGGATTTTAACAGTGGTCATGAGAGGCTACAATGGATGCTCAGCCAAGTTTTGCTAAGCAGTATAATACGGGAACCTGCTGATCCCAGGCAGCTGTGCCCGTGCTCCCACTGGAGTCTCAGTATTGAGAGAGGCAGCATAACAGCTTGGAAAACCTTGCTGCAGACTTCGAATGGCAAGTTAAGAGAATTTGTTTACCTGTCTTGAAACAGAGATATAATTAATTATGACTGTAAAACCAAGTCAGTTCAGCAGTGGGGTCACAAACCAAATTTTAACCCACAGCATAGTATTTTAACATGCAAAACCAGGTAAACTCCATGGCTTCACTTATACCTGGGGCTTCAGTAAATGTTTACACTTAAAGACTATTTGCACAGCATATTTTTGTATACAACCTGCTTCCTAAAGTGATGTACTCTAACAAATGAAAATCTAAAAGCAATTTGCAGAAGATAAGTAAAACACCTTCCAGTAACTCAGTAATTATATCTGCATAATATTAGTGCGCTCCTCCTGTAGATTAGTATTGTTATTTTCCTATGGTTTTCAAAGCCTTGCGTTCGTTCTCAAAATTATTTTACACTTTTACTTTGTATCAGTGGTGACTGTAGCAGGGAATATGCCTTGGAACTAACCGTATCAAATGTCCTTTTCAGTTCTCAAAACACAGCCTAAGCTATGCCACACCTGAAATCCTGAGCTACTGATCCACAGCGCTATTTCCTGAACAGATGTTGCTCATCCCATCTCACTAAAATTGAATTATACTACACATGCTGCAGACAGGTTATCCATAGAGTGATAATACTGCAGAGATGTGGTGTACTGTCTCTGAAACACTGCAAGCTGTTTTCTCTGAGTGTCTGGAATAGGAATTACAACGTATCAGCAAATTAACATCCTGTAAATCTATTGCTCAAAAAAGAACAACTGTAAATTCAGGGTAATCATCACTAGGAACGTATGAGGACAATGACAGCAACTCCACTCCTCACCAGACATATAAAAAAAAAAAAATCTCACACACAGAGACCTTCTCCTGCCTGTTTTGCATAGACTGTTATATCATACCTGTCTAGGTGACTTTCACAAGACTTAAAAATGACAGAATCTACCATTAATTGTCGATGGCATTATTTTTTTTATTAGCTTGCCATCACATATTTTAATTAAACCTATAGTGACCAGCATTTAGTCAAAAAACAGAAACACAGCCAAATATTTGCATACGTTTATAGGCAGGCAGAGAACAAACACAAACTCCCAGTTTCCCAAAAAGTGACAGAACTTTGTAAACATTATTCTGTCTTCCTAAATTAGCATGCAAAGTAGCTTCACTACAAATCAAATTCCTACTGGTTTTGACGCTGTATTTTATAACATCTCGGCAGAGCTGTAAGAGTTTCTGATGAGATTCTCCAGTGTCCCTCATTTCCAGGTCAAGAATCTGCTTCAGTGTTTCAGGGGCTTGCCATTCACAAACCTAGGGGGGGGAGGGACAGCAGGAGGAGAGGAAGACACAAGCAGTGAACAGGTTAGCCAAGAAGAGATTATAAATGTACAAGGTAAGCACCACATTCAGCACTTGTTTCGCAAAACTGCCCATTGCAGGGCAGTACACCACCAGAAAATATCTCTGGTAAACTGTTCTCATGGTATCTTGGTTTTATTGCATTGCAGACATTGCTTGACCATCAAAATCAGAATGGGAAGTGCTGGAAGACAGAAAAGCATGACACCTGCAGGTCAAATTTTAACCTCAGCTAACAGTTTGTAATCACAGCATTTTCAGATGCTGTTCTGCCAAGGGGTGGGGGCAACCAGTGCATTCTCAAAGGCAAGAGTGACTCAATTGCAGTTTCTCTTCCCATACAGTCTCATAAGCAATGCTGTGGGTTTCACAAAACCAATCTCAATGTAGCCCTTTCATAGTGGTACTGCATCCACTGTTCCTCCTCTCCAATACCAGTGCCCCTGTGGAGAAAACAAGTAACTCACCCCACCCTAAACAAGAAAAACACTACACCCATTTGTCATCTCAAAGTGAACATTGTACTCAGTGATGAAAAAAATCATTATTTTCTAGCAAATATGTATGCTAACTATGTCATTGAAAGGTTTTATAATATGATCTTTGTTAATTTGTAACTCTGTCTTTTTATTTCAGAGACAGGCACAAACTAGAAGTAATTCTGAGGCTACTTAAAGTGCAATAAAATGCATCTTAGAAAAAAAGAACAAACCTGTTTTATTTTTCATTACCTTGGTTACAAATTCTTAACTACATTCTATGGCTTTACCTTTTCTGTTACATCATCAGCTTTCTGGATAACTTCTTCCATTATAATCTTACAGGCCTCTTCCACAAACTTCTCTCCTGCTTTTGAGTCCATTATTGGACCATTTAGGATGACCCCATCCACCAAAACAGCATTCTTCTTCTGGAGCATTTCCTGCTTGCAAATGCCAGCTGTAAGATAAACAACGCGCCATTAGAGCAAGATCTGGACAACTAAATCATAAACTAATATATATTATATATACACATATATACTTTAATTGCTGAAGATTTAGTCAACCTACAGAAAAAATCATAGGGAATTTTCACACGTACAAAAATCCTACATTTTGGTGGAAGAATCTTCACAGACAAAAAAACCCCAGACAAGTCATTTCAAACCTAAGTTGTTATTACATAGGTAAGAACAGCTCACTGTATAGTATCTACTGCTGTCTGTAGCGTACAAAAGCATGCAAAGCACCTTCCAGACACAAAGGAAAATACAGTTCTGGCCCAGACCATGATACATCTAGATAAACAGAAATAAAGTGCAAGCTAATAGACATTTTTCTTAGCTGAAAATGTTTCCCTCCGCATGTCATCCATCCTGCTCCCTTTTTTTGACAAAATAATTTTCATCTTTATTTCCTGTATTTTTATGCTGCTCCTTCCTAACAGCCAGTCCTAATGCTTCGAGTCTTCTGCATCCTTTGAAAAGTTTCACTGACCCACACTCCATGAAGATAAAACCTTTTGATACTGCTGTCAATATCAGATGCCTGCATTTCTTTCCTTTCTGTCATTAACCTATTAAGTGCTGTCAGTCACTAAATACAGTAATTTGCTGTGCAGAATATCTTGTTTATTCAGTTCGCCAACTATGAGCTCTTTCCTCACACTCACCTTTATCCACGAGAAGTACTCTTCTGATGCGTTCCACAAACACATTGCTACTTCCTCCTTTACATTACTTCTGAAAGCACATCCAAGATGCTTATAAGACAGTGGCCAACAGAGACAATCATGTATCTAATTCATGTGTTGCTTTCATAATGCAAGATCAGGACTCTCGTTTTAATCAATGTGAGGATGAAAATAAAAATGAGACATCTGGAGATTCAAGGGAACAGACATTTGAAACAGTATGGAACTGAAAGGAGAAGTGGTAACTGCCACATCCAAACGGGTTACAGGCAGCATCTATCCACTCATCTCACCTTAGAATAGCTAAGATCTATGAAGCCAGGTAACACTGCCTTAAAGTGTCATCTTCATCTACAGTAAGGATGGTGAAAGGGTGAAAATGTACAAAGAAGAAAGCTCTATGTCCAAAACAACATTATCTTTTGCTTTACTTTTTGCTCCAATTATGAAGTACAGAAGAAATGTTGATTTTTCACAGGTCTAAACAAACACTGCCAGATACTACAGTCTGACACATTCATCATTCTTATCATAATTACAGTTCCTCATGCACAGGAGGATATAGAACAACAATGCTGCCTAGAAAGGTGCATGGCTTCAAGGTCCATTGGTTGAAAGAAACCCTGTCAACCCCTTAAACTTTTATTTACTGATGAATCAAAGAACCTGTTCAGTTCATTTTCACTTATCAGGAGAGATATGATAGGCTAAAATTCTAACATGAGATGGAATCTCAGACTTCCCATAAAATGACAAAAGTGAGACCCCTACACTCTGCATTTCTGAAATTATTAATTTTTAATCCATTAAAATGGATGAAAAACCTTCAACTTTTAATCCAAAGGGGCAAGACACCAAATTTTGCTGAGCATGGTAGACTTTGCCACATTGCTACACAAGAAGAATAAATGTTCTTGTGGGACAGATATAGAACAAGCAGGTAAACAATATCACATCTTCAACAGTCAAAGAAGGAAAAACCAGAGATATCAAAAACACAAATTCTCCTCCTGCTGCACACCACAGCAGAGACACTGTGCAGAAACTAGCTTAGAAAAAGTCTTAGAGGTTCCTCTCTGAAAACACAGCCTAGTAGGTCACCTTTAGAAGACTTAAAACACCAAGTATTAATTAATAATGAATTAGAAAGCATCACATCTTTGGGCAGACAGAGTAGGGACTATATTTGTATTGAGAGTTAGTTGTTTGATGCATAAATTGCTATCTTAAGTACTAACCAAAGTTTAAGACAAAAAAAAAACAAAACCAAAAACCTCAAAACAAACAAAAAAGCCTCAACATCACCTGGAGATGCTACCATCTCCACATTTGTCAAAGGTGTTTTGTTTCTATGGGAAAAAGGATAGGATCTAAGAAACCTATATGGGAGATTACCATCTACTACATAATACAGGCATTGATCCATTCTTTGGTTACAAGAATAATAGATGGTGGAAGAAGAGAACACATTAAGTCCTTTCCACCCCCTCCCCCCGCTCCACCTCTTAGGCCTCTCCTAAAAGCAGAGCTGTGCAAAAGCTTTCTGTTGGTAACTCCATCAGACCTATTTCTGACACTTGAGCAGAGGTTTGATACTAGTACTTCCATGACTTTACAATGATCTCTTCAAGGGACTCTGTGAAAATCAAAACCAGAATTTTACATTGCCTTTTCTACCAGGTCTTTGGGGGACTAGGTGGTAGGTCTAACAACAGCTTCCTATTTGAAGCAGGTTTCTTCAGCTCTATTGAGGTCTGTTCACCTCTACAAACAGTTTTAGAGTCAACATAGGAGACTTTAAAACCTGAAGACATCCTCTGGAAAATGGGTGATAGTCTCCCCCTAGTCCCAGTACATCTGTGTTGGGCCTCAGGTAGACTATGAAAGAGAAAGGCAAAGCAGAGTGGTCAGAAGGAAGAGAGGAAAAAGTTTTCATTTTAACATGTTTTCCCACATAAGGATCCAACTAAGAGGGCAGGACTTAGCCCACAAAAAATTCTGCAGACAACACCAAGCTGTGTGGAGCAGTCAACACACTGAAGGGAAGGGATGCCATTCAGATTGACCTTGAAAGGCTGGAGAGGTGAGCCCATGCCAGCCTCATGAAGTTCAATGAAGTCAAGTGCAAGGTCCAGCACCTTGGTCAAGGCAATCCCAAACACAAATACAGTGTGGGCAGAACATGGATTGAAGAGCAATTTAGATTGAAGAGAAAGACTTGGGGGTGCTGGCTGACAAAAAACTCAACATGATCCAACAACATGTGAGTGCACCCAGAAAGCCAACCACATCCCAGGCTGCATCAAAACAAGAGTGGCCCAGCAGGTCAAGGGAGGTGATTATGCCCCTCTGCTCTCGTGACACCCTACCTGGAGTACTCCGTCCAGCTCTGGAGTCCCCAACACAAGAAGGACATGAACCTGAGGGAGCAGGTTCAGAAGAGGGCCACAGATATGATCAGTGGGCTGGAGCACCTCTCCTGCAAGGGCAGGCTGAGAGAATCAATGTTGTTTAGCCTTGAGAAAAAAAGACACCAGTGACATCTACTGTGGCCTTCCAGTATCTGAAGGGGGTCCACAAGAAAGCTGGGAGGGACTTTTTACAAGGGCTTGTTCTTTGTATTTCATGAAATACACCTTGCAATGATTAGACCAGTTTCTCTTTTTTTTTTTTTTTAATGACTTACCATTTCGATCCAAACTTGCTGACCTAAATTCTGCCCTGGTATGCCATAAAACTATGACTGGAAATTAACAGGAACAACTATTTCACAATCAGCAGTTAAATAAAGCCCTAAACATACACATTTTCTGAGGCAAAGGTCTTCAGATTTTGCAGATCGCTGTTGGATATATATACACACACTATTCCCATCCTTCATGACTTCACTGCAAATCCTGTGATACTTAATATTCTGCCCGTAACTGTTGACTTCTGGAGTTCTTATATGAGCACTGCAAACTCTGCTTTACTACAAAACAAATGTGTTTCCTTTTGGCTGCAGCAAAAACACTGAAGAGGAAAACTAAGATCATAAAAGACTTTTAAAAAAAAAAAAGTGTTATGGAAATTATCACATTTAAAAAAAGATCCTATGACCACTGTATTATGTTTTAGATGGGTGAACCTCCAGAAAGATTCAGGGTTCACTTTTTATGTCACAGTACCCAAATTAAATAACAAGCCTTTAACACCTTCTCAGAGCTCATCATCCAAGCTAAGAAACGCACACACTAGCTTTAATGAGCTGATAGTTCATTTTGTCTCTTAAAAAAAAAATAAAAATACCTCAAATGCTCAAAACATTATTTCCCAAGGATTTTGGGTCTTTTAAATATCTCAAATACACCTGACTGCACTAAGGGAATGTGTTGCACATGGAGTCCATTTTGTAGAAAGAGCAACTCATCACACACTTTTTTTGTTTTCAGACGTGAAATGATCTAGAGATGTGGCTGCAATAAACATTTTTTTTTATTATTTAAGAATACAGAAACAGACCCATCAGCAGGAACAGAAAACAGACGTACAGAAAGTATGTCAAATGCAATTTCAGCCAAATGGCTCCAGGCTTGAATGAGAACTAAAACTTTACCAAGTGGAAGTGCTTTAAATCAGAGATTAAGGATTATTGACTGTTCAAGATATCCTTCAGCAAAAGAGAAGACTCAATCCTGCTCCAATTGAAGGCAGTTAGGCATTGAGCCACTGGCTTCAGCAGCAGCAGAATCAAGCCCATAATTCATACATTTCATCCTCAATGAAATATTCTATTACAAAAGCCTAAGGATTTCCAGCCAGCATTTCATTTTTATGAACAATATTATTTTCCCAGCAGAAAACATAAATTAATGGAGCTAAAATAATGTTCAGAAAAATAAACATTTTTAAGATGTTCCTATATCACTAAAACACTAAATAGTGTTTTCGAAAGCTGCATCTGTGTTTCTAGAAACATATAGAAACTTTCACTGCTAAATTCTTGCACTAAAAAAACAGAACTGGAGCCTTGTAGTCAGCACATTCTGACAACATTTGGGAGAGTAGAATAAAATCCCCAGAAAGATTTACTGCTCACAAGGAAAAGGCAGACAGAAGGGGGTGGTTGTGAAAGAGTAGCTTATGCTACTCTTGGCCAGAGCCAAATGCTGCTCAGTTTATTAGCACCACTGACTATTCAAGTGACTGGAAAAGGCTGGTTTGTAGCAAGTGCAAAAATATTTGCCAGCATTATTCAGAAACAAATTTAAATTTCTCATTCTGTATGATCTAGTCATCATTCTTCTTTCAGAAGACCTCAGTATTTTCTTTTTGAAGTTCACTTGGGTTTTGTCCAACAAAAAAAGCGAACTTCAGTGTCAAGATGCCACACCACCATGTTTAATGCATTCCTGTGCTGTCATATTGTGTATGAAAGTATCAAAACACAAACGTGTCCCAGATTGTGCAGCTATTTGAGTCCCTTGGCATACATAAAAGGCACTCTGGTTTCTTTAATCACCACTTTCTATACGTCTATGACTGAAGTAAAGACACTCCAGTTTTAACGCAAAATATATTGTTTCTTAGTAAATCAATTTCCCAGTCCTGTTCTCAAGTAAAACAGATGCAGGTTTCTTAGAATCCAACATATAAATTGATTTGGTGTCCTATTGAAGCCATCCATATGAAAGTTTTGAAAAAAACAAACAAACAAACAAAAAAAGGTAGGCAAATGGTAGGGCTCATGCAATTGTCTCTACACTACATGTTCCTATCTTTCAGGTTTATGGACCAGGCCTGTAGAGAGGGAACAAGTCAGATGTCTCCCTTTAGAAAGTCTGCAACAGCCTTCACTTGCACCCCACCCAGGAATCCTCTGACTGTGAAAATGCAACTTGACCTTTACAGAGCAGGGCCAGAGGAAAATAAAAGCATTTGTATCCAGGCTCAGAGGTCCCTCAACAGACTCTTTGAGCACACTGCTAGAACTGAACTGAAACAGTACAACAAACAGGTCCTATCCTCCAGCCCACACCTGAATTTCCCATTCTGAAAGGAAAGGCTGGAAGGAGAAAGAGAAATCTGTAGAGAAGCCCCAGCAATGAACATCTGTCACGGAATGCAAGGTCTGTGCTAGGAAAGATTTCTGTTTTCAGAGATATTTCCAGAGTCCCGAGGTGACACCCTTAGTAGTTTAATGCTCCTGAAATGCTGTGCTCATTCACTGTGTGCCAAGTGTTATAGCTATACACAGCGGTACTAAGCAAGATGTGTTAAAGAAAAATAACAAAATAGACAAAAGGAATTTTTATGCAGCCAAAACTCAGGAACTGATGTTAGCATTTCATAACAACCTCTGAATGCCTTAACCAAGTCACTGCAGGGAAGATTCACACTATAACATTTCCAATTAGGAAGAAAGGCTGTGGAGAATTGGAATTCATCTTGATGTGAAACTGAGAAATGGCAGATGCTAACTATGAAATGGAAATCCCAACTCCCTGACCCCAGTGAGACTGTCTCAGCTCACATGTTCTAATTTTTAACATCTGCCAACAGTGTAGGAAGCATCTGAGAACTAAAACATAAAAGACATTTTCTAAGTTGCACATTAATAATGAACATTTAATTAATGTGCCTTTTTCTATGAGAAAATGAATAAATGTGCAACATCCAAACCAATCACAGGTGCTGTGCATGGGATACCAAAGCTAACAACTTCAGGAGGCTTAGTTACAGAACAGAAATTATGGATGTGTGACCCACATAGAAAATAATGAATACCTGAGATTTCTCTGCTTCCCACTGGAAAAAAAAAAATGAAGTGAAAAATAGTTAGTTAGTTTTCCCCTGGTAGTCCTGCAACTTGATTTTTAAGAGTCCACAACAATCTGTAATTTCATTCAAGAACTATATTTTTAAGTCATGATATGAAAATTATTTTTAACTCCAGTCTTAAAAAAAAAAATCAACTAAGAAAGCATCAATTTACTAAACCTGAGTTTTCTGGGATTCAATGCGAGTTAAAATGTAAAAATAGGTGAAAAGTCAAACTTTCATTTTAGGAAGTTTTCTCTCTACATTCAAGTTAGAGTGAAATTAACTTTTCTTTTCCTCCTCACTTTTTCTTAACATTACAAAAACTTCCATGTTTTCTCTTTCCTACAAAGGATTGATTACCAATTATTGACCACTAACTTGCGACTACAACATTGCTCTGAGATATGCCCAGGGAAGATAGTACATAGTAAATCAGGATGTAACTTTCCAGCCTGCTACGTCCTTTGAACTAGTTCCTACATAGACATTCATAATTTATTAGTATATTAGGTATAGCAAAGCAATTCAATCCACTTTCAAAATGGAGCAAGCTGCCTTGCACAAGCTGTTATAACACTGGTGGCCAGATCAGCAGAAAACAATCACACAGGTGAGGTATCTAGCAGGGCTCTGGACACATCACTTCAGATCATGCCTGCGTTGATTTTCCCATGTGGTTTTGAGAAACCACTCCTGAGCTGCAAGAAGCCAAGCTCCTGGATGACAATATGTATCAGAAAGCACCAGCAGAAGACACTGGCAAGGGCAGCAACCTGGGTGATGCCAGGTAGAAGCACGTATCTGACTATGCTATGCATGCCAAGGCACACAAAATCTACACTGTTTAATAGGCAATAATAGATGAATTAGTATGCAACAAGACTTTGCAATACATTAAAAAGTAAAAAGCCTTGGTTGTGTAAGTGTCAGCTTAAAAGATACCTTAATCGAGAAAGAAACATTATTTATTGAACTTGTCACTAAATGTTCATTAACTTTTAAAAAAATTTTAAAGCACAATGAATGCACTCACACATAACAGCTTTATTTGATCCAACCTTATTTCTTGGAAACCTATGCTTCCCTTCCTCTGGTGAAGTGATATAGCAAAGATCCTAGTATCTTCCTTATCAGATAAGATTTTAAGACACAGGAGAGGTCCTGTCTCTGCTCTGACCAAAATACTAACCCAAGTGTCACATTACCAGAGCCTTAAGGTCATCCCAACTTCCAATATGTTTTACCATGCTTCACATTACACCTGTTTGAGATGGCAACACAGCAACATCTTACATGAAATATACGTTTGCTGACTCATCTCCCCAGTCTGCTGGCAGATGCAAACCACATCATGCCCCAGACATACCATATACAGAGTGAGCGGCCGGCAATTCAGACATTAAAAAAAGAAGCATATTGCATAAATGCTGTCTGCTTCCTTCCGTTTGTGGTTTTCAGCTCCTATTCTGATTGTTGTATTTGATGAGCTAGTAATTTGCTTGAGACTCTGCTTAATAGACTCAGCTTTTATGCTCCACAAGGGAACATCTCACTCCCCTCTCCCCCTTCTCCAAATACAGAATTCTCCAGGCTTTGTCTATGCCAAAACAGCCTTGTAAAGCTATCCTGATGCCAAATGACTGAAGGATATATACAGTCAAGATCTATTTCTGCAGCTAGGAGTAAGAATCTACAACTTGTCTCTCTCTTATTAATTGGATTTCACTATCTTTTGCATTAGTGGAAGCATAGCTTAAAAAAAATCCTCTTATTCATCCTTGCATAGTCATTAAGGCTGCCCTTGTGGACATTGGTGATAATGTCTGTGAAACATTAGGTTCAATTAGCAACCATCAAGATGAACCTCACAAGAGCCCACTTTCAGATACATTAAGAGTGTTTATATTAAAAGTGTTTATAAAACAAAACAACGAAAAAAACCCACACAAACCCAAAACAAAAACACCCACCAAAAACCAGTATTATCCCCACAAAAGCATTCCCACTGTGTTCACCACAGCATCCACTGCAAAGATGACTCTATACATCCAAGCCCCCACTTTGTGTCCACTTTGCCAGCTGCTCCAGCCATGCAAAGCAAACACAAGGATACTGCTGCAACAGGCAGGTGCCTTCAGTCTTTGTCTCCTAGATACTTTCCCACATAACCTTAAAAGTAGTAAAATCGGTACTGAAAGACCCACCACACATATGAGCCCAGAGGATCCAGTTTTATCTGTGGAGTCACACTCAGAAGAAAGAGAAGAGGAAGAAAGAAAAAAAAACACAACAACAAAACAAAACAAAAAAAAAACAGCAAACTTTCAGGAGGCAGCAAAGATCATACCACCTCAATAACCAAAGAGGCCCATTTGTCTTACAGTTTAAGATAACAGGAGCAAAATATTTCCCCAGATCTCGAATCACCTGAATTCATGAATAAGGCAACAATCAACACCTGCAGAAAATGCTACAATGCAGTCCAACTTTCTTCTCCATTCCACTTACATGAAATTCTTTCACTAGACAGAACCTGGCAGAATATAGAGCAGATTACCAGAGGTAAAGAGAAGAGTGGACAGGGAGACTAAGGAATTCCTCGTGAGAGATAGAGTATGCAAAAAGGTACAGATGCCACTCATGAATAAGGCAGAGGGACTGGCAAACCTGAAGCAACAAGGATGGGAATTGTATTATCACTACACATATTCTGTCTTACCAGCACAAGCAAATGACCATGACAATGCTCATTCAAATCAAGCAAAAGGGACCCATCATTCTTAAAATATTAACTTTCTGGAGTTTCTTTCAAATATATTATTTTGTTTAGAGATTTTCTGCCAATGAAGCATTAATAACTTGGATCAATCGTGAATGCAAGACATTGAATTTCTGGGAGACAAACTAGAAGACTTTCTCAACCTGAGGGTAAAAACATTTGAGTGTCTCATCCATACTTAGGGTAAAACTAAGAGAAACCTACTAGGTGCAAAACCTTTTTGACTGTTTTCATAAGACATTCCCAATTTGAGTAAGTAGAGAAGTACTTAACAAGAATTTTTATCCTGTGGGAAAGGGGACAGTCATCTGCAAACACTTTCACCATCTTCTAACTTAGCAACAGTTTACACTCCCAAGACCAAGGAATTCCTCATTTCTTAACCTTGAAGATGGAGGCATACCTAAAGCCTAGGCAAACCATATTTTAGTCTCTGCATTTTCTAAGCTTGTCCAGAAGTCTCATTATTGTATTAGCTGCAGGTCTCCCACATTCCCAGCTTTCATAAACATATGGTCTACTTTTATTTTTATTTACATAATGATGCAAGACCTTCCTGTCAATGGAGGTAAAACATAAACTTGATACTACATTTATAAAACAGGGTGAACTTCTCCCTTCCTGAGACTTTTTGCTTGAAAACAATTCATTATATTGCCATGCCTGTTTTTATTCTGATATCTGAGAAGAAAAATAAATTAGAGGTCCCACTCTTGAAAGAACATTCATTTCAACAAAAATACCGTGCCGCAATAGTTTCATAATAATTGTTGCAAACTCCATACATTATTAAACCTTTCTGGCAACATTAGTGATACACTTTAAAAAAATGAGGTTATTGACAGCTATTCAACAAGCAGCCTTTTTACTCATCCCAACACGTTACCGAGGAAATTTCTGAACCGCCGGGAGCCCTTCGCGAAGGCAGCCCTACCCCTCCCGCACCTTGGGTGCAAAGTGACCCGGCCTCCTTCCTCTGCCCCGCAGTCCCCCGCCCCCCCGGACCCCCCCCTGTGCCCCCCGCAGGGAGTCCTTGCTCAGCTGAACGCATGCCTAGGAACCAGGGCTATCTTCCTCCAGTTGTGGGACCCAAGGATGCCAGTAGTATCTGGAGTCACC
>JANHFX010022721.1:8428-18479 GCA_027560015.1 Chloroceryle amazona | reverse complement strand
TATATAAAATAAAAAAAAAAAGGAAGCTCACTCAGTGAAACTAATGTGCTAAACACTCTGACAACTTCTCTTGGAAAGAGAATACATTAAAATGTCCAACCAGTCGTCCCTCAATAAGTGCATATTGCTTTATTTAAAATATGGAAATAAAATACTACAAACTGGGATAGCATATTGTTTCTTCTCTGTGGTTCTCTACACCAGCCCTTCTGCTCATTAGTTTGTATTTATCCTGGCCAGTGCATCCATGGAGAGAGTGCTTGAGATATATGACAGTGCTAACAAAAAACAGGCTTTATGTTATTGATTTGTTTGAACTGAACGGTATCACCGGGATATTCATGAGTTTAGAAAATGGCTTTGTGGCAGAAATGTGACAAAAACTTGGTTTTGATTTCGAAAGATACAAATGATTTTCATGTGTTAAGTCCTCACCATTACAGGCCTGCAAGAAATAAGACCATAGTTTTAATAAACTGATATGTGAGCCCTGCTACTTCTAGGAGTTTGCACTAGTTTGATACCAAAAGTATCCTGCAAGCTTTGAGTGTATGGATGTGTAACTGATTTCAGTATCAATGTGAGTATGAAATATTTTCCCCTTTAAACATTAAGAATAAAGTATGTTATGACTTTTCAGACAAAGGTCTCAGACAGTGATTATTCTTTTGGCTCTGTTCAACATCAGAATCTTTAGTCCCGTGTATACCCTTGTTTTCTGATCCATGGGAATCTACCACAGCTATTATACTTGCTGCCCTATGTTCAGATATTGTATCAATAATAACTTACTCAAACCTTTAATTACTCTGAACCTTCGTGAGGCATAATAAACTACCCCATGCAATTCTGTATTGTCTGAAACAAATGGCTTAAAAAAAGCCCAACAAAGTGATTAATTTCTGTAAAAGCATCTTTTAGCTCCAGAAAAGCACTTTCAGAACACTAACACAGTTGGAAAAGTTATGCTCACCTGATATTTTCACTCCTCAGCTAATTTTTGAGCTTAGGGAGCAGGTAGAAAGATGAAATAATAATACAGAAAAATACTATTTGTATATACAATTTCTTCCTCTGTTATTTCAAGCAATACCAGAAACAAGTCATGAAAGCCCACAGTAGTTCTCCTAATTGTTCTGGAATCTGAAAAACACAATTACAAGGAGAATTGCAAAACCTGTCCACCTTCAAGTGAAAACTGTTTTTCAAAGATGTATGGCAGAGATAAACCCAGCGGTGAAAAGTGTCAGGAAAAGTAAAAGAACGTCTACCCAAAACATCTGAAACAGATGTGAGGGGTGATTATTTCAACTGAAAATCTACTGTTTGTGGTGGAATATTAGAAGGTTTGTAGAAAAGTCATGCTGGAGGTTGGAGTAGAGAAGCTACAGTTCTCAGACACTGAGTTGTATCATTCTTCACTAGAGCTTTTAGACTGTGCATGTAATTAAGGAATAAGTGTATATTTCTTTCCAGAGTTGTTTTGGGATTTATTCACATGTTTAGATAAAATACCATTTTGAAATATCTGACATTGTGAGAAAACTAAGAGCACATCTGCTTGCCTTACTTGTCCCTCTATAGGATATTATTTTGCAAAATCTGTCCACTCTGCCACCAAAATCTGTCTACTCAATTAGTTTTCTGCAAAAAAAATATTTTTATGGCATTTTTTGCAGCAGAAGGAGCAGCGTGGTTCATATGTCTTATGAGACAAAAAGGGTGTGTTGAAATGCTTAAATGATAAATATTGTAAGACCCTACTAAGGGCATTCCCTAGCATTGCCAGGTTTGTGGGCTACATGGGCTAAAAAAGTGCCGTCACTAAAAGACATCAAGGAAAAGCAGAAGACAAAATCATGAGTTTTAGATGCTTGACGATGACCCATACTTCTAGTTGCGATCTGACTTCTATTTTAAAGAGCTTTTGCGATTAGGTAACTTAATTTGTTCAAAGCAGATTCAGGTTAGTGGATGATCAACCCCCAACAGATAAGTTTTTTTCTCTTATTTGCACAGCATTATAGATATTTATGATGCTTCATAGCATTAACAAAACACCTGGCTAGAAAAATGGCAGTTAACTACAGCCACTTAAGAAAGCTTTTCTGCTTACACTTTCCTAGTTTTTTTCATCATCTCACCTAACAAAATCTTAAACCGGTGGGTTTTGGTTTTATTTTTTTCATCTAGAAACTGGACTGTGAAGAAAATATTTTAAAAAATTTAAAAAATGTTTAAAAAAAATCATGAAACATGGTATTCCACAATGCATGATCAAGACTCTAATCACTATCCTAAAAGGAGCAGCTCCACGTGTCATTGCAAAGTTCAGTGCATCCCCATGTGAAAGTAACATCTGAATATATGCTTTTGGAAAGAGGAGCAGTCTTGAACTAATGTCAGTACTATTAAATAACATGAAAAATAAGTACCCCATTCTAAAATACAACTGTGGTTAAGAAGTCTGGAAATTTAGCTTAATGTTCCTTCCCCTTATGAAGTGGAGCAGGTTTTTCCTGACAGAATGTGACTCATGCAAAGTTGCATAGGACTGCATCTTTTAAGGTATAAATATTTTTAGGTGAGTCAGTGGAAACTGAACAAGATTGATGTTTCCTCTTTGTTATGCTATGAAATATATATAAATCCATTATTATATATTTAGTGTTTTATATACACGCATACATACGTTTAACTAATATTATCTTCAAAAACAGAGATCATTTAATAAAATCTGGTTCAAAGCCATGACTTCGCCAGCCAGCCAAATGTGATACGTGAAGTGTAATTTACACGTAAGTCAGTCTTGAGTGTGAAATAACAACATGTGCTACGTGGTGTAGCTTCCCTTCTAAGTGTGTAGCTTCCATCCTGACTGCAATACCTGGACTTCATAGTACAAAAACTTTATCACCAATTTCCTATTTTCAGTCTTGCACCTGCAGAAACTGCAAGTGCTTTTTTAATTTTTTTATATTCTTTCTATACCACAACTGCGCCAGAGATCCAGCAACCACCTCGTCTCCCTTTCATTGCTCAACCACAAAATCTGACTTTGCTGCATCCTCTGAACTACATTTGCTTCCTACGTACCCACATTTTTTTTTGGTACTGCTTCATGGAGTTCTTGGTTCTCCCTTCTTTGGTTCTCCCTTGTCCACATGTTTTGGGAAAAGAGCATTTTAAAGTTAGCGTGAAAGGTGCATCCAAATGACAACTAGCTGGAGATACAAAAGACACCACTGGAATACCAGTTCAACAATAAATATGAATCTGTGACAGCTTCTTTTCTCCTGACCAAAAAAAAATAGAAGAGAAAGACAAAAAAAAAAACAACTTTGCTAAACCTTCTCTGCAGCATCCTTTTGTCCACTTCAGATTAACAAGCTCCTTGGGCTTTTCTCGTACTAAGAAGTCTCAAAGACTGGAAGCAGCTCAGATATATTCCTTCCACAAGCAGCAAAAAGATTCCATGGTACTAACTTAAACTGTGGCTTTTCTCTGGTAAGACAGCCTTGGGAACTCTGGTGCCTTGTATTGATTTTTCCACTTGGCACCTGTTGATTAATTGTCTAATCTAAGCAAAAGAAGAGCTAAAAAAGTTCAGATATGTTGCATACTCTTGAAAAAATAATCATCTGTAGAAGATGCTAGATTTTTTCCTTATGTTTGTTCAAAATGATATCTGAATTTTAGTGTTTCACATTTTCTTGTTACATGAAGATATAAGCTTCACTTAATTTCTTTTCCTCCCCCTGGTTTTGTTTTCTTGTCAGACTTTGGATAGTCCAACTTAGAAACTAAAAAAACCAACATACAAACAAAAAAACAAACACACAAACCCCACAAACAAACAAACAAAATAACAACAACTAAACCACATATACAAAACTAAAACCAAACAAAACACCACCACACAAAGCAAAGCAAAGCAAACCAAACCAAACCAAATAAACAAAACCAACCAACCAACAACAACCCCCTCCCCCCCAAAAAACAGCCCCAAAAATCCCAAAAGGCATGAGTTCTTGACTTGAATTGTAGGTCAGCATTTTGCACAGCTGTCCACACTTTATAAAAGCAAATTTTCTGTTTTAATAGGGACAATGCATTTTAAGCCTACATTTTGCTACAGTTTTAGATGTGTGAATCAGTGCTCAGAAGATTTAAGGACGTGAAATCCAATACAATAGCTCAAAGTGGAAGGTGAAAGGTCACACAAAGCTGAAACTACAGAAAACCAGAATTAAACTTGAGAAATAGATGACTAAAAATGAGCCAAATAGAAATTACTGTTAAGAGAAAAACAATGAAAAATACTTTATATGGAAATACTTTTACACAGTACAGATTTTGAATCCAGGAACTGATTAAAGCCTGACTAAATTCCTCTTACGTAGTAGTCTTATCACTATGCGTCCAAAAGCATAATTATTCTCTTGATACTAGAGCAGGGAAAGGCTGTTTATTAGGTTTTTGTTGTGTTTTGTTTGTTTGGGGTTTTTTTGGTTGGTTGGTTGGGGTTTTTTTGTTCTGCTTTGTTTTGGTTTTTGTATAAAACACATAGATCCACCAAATGTGATAATAATATTTTGAGACTCAGTATTTTATACTTGGGTAGTTGGGGATATTTTTTTTTTTGTATAAAACCCTACACTGAACAAACATACTTCCACTAAAGAGGAAGTCCAATGGATATAAGTGAAATTTTGCAATATGGATTTTTTTGCAACATACATTATACACTTGTCTTTTTTTTTTTCTCCATAATTACACTTTTTTCTTTCTAAGATTTAAAAAGAAATATTAAAGTATCAGAAAATACAGTGTTAAGGTATCCATCCCAAAGGGAAGCAGCAATCACTGGAAAACTTCCAGTAAAATCCTCAAAAGTATGACAAAATTTTTACATATTTCTTCACTCACCCAGATTCTGAGATTTCTGAATCAAAATTTCAGCGATTTGTGATTATATTTCCTTCTCTCATTTAGAAATTTTCCTTTTTTAATTTTTAATCATATTATTCTTCCACTTTCAAATTAGTAATGACACCTGATAACAGGCATACTGCAAGAATTCATATGCTAATGTTTGAAAAAATCCGTTATTTTTTTGAGTGAATTATAAAAGTGAATAAAAAAGTTGTTTAGTTACCTGGTTTTGGAAAAATTGCCACTCGGCCATCCCAACACAGATGTGTTAGAGCAAATAATGCTGCCAGCAGCTTACAAAAAGGCAGCCTGCAGAAATGCACTCTAGATACAGCTACAACTGCATTTAACCATAGACCACAGAAAAATTAATGCCAAGTTTGGCAACAGGTCCTGCACAGGAATCTAACTAAGGTGACTTCACCAGCTACTACAGCTTGAGAAATATGAAAAATAAGGAAAGTTAATTCTAATAAAAAATTGTGGGTGTATCTGGTTGCTATACAAAATACGGGAAGTTTTAAGGTGAGCTGTATTTGAAGTGACAGCAGTTTTCTTGCAAAACTGCAGCGCTCTGAACTGTCAGACACTCTGCTTGACTTCAGCAGACAGCACAGTGTATAACTTGGACCTTGCACAAGTAAATTAAAACCACATTGCTTTTGTTTTTCACAGTCTCTTTTGTTTTCTCCTCATTAGTTTTGCCTCCATTTTCAATCTGATGGAAATGGCTTTAATCACAGGAGGCCAGTTCCTCAGCTGTACCAGATTTGTGCTTAGCACAGCTGAAGATAATGAGTTTGGAAAAGTGGCTTTAATTTCTTTCAGCTCCCCACTCCCCCACCCTGAGTGAGCCCAGGGTGTGAGCTGTTCAATTAGTGGCTGGGCTCAGGAGCTACAGGCTGGACACAAATCTGGGTCCTTGGCATCATCTTTGGGAAGGGTGCTCTGCTCAGGGTCATATTTTGGGGTATTACCCAGAAGCCTCTGCAGGAAGCTCTAGACCCAACTGTGTGAAATGAATTTGGGCGGTTCTTTGACTGAGGAACCTTCATTTGAGCTTGTTGGTCCCACCTGCTGGACTTTGGGCCGTCCATTGTATGCTTTTGTGAGCCAAAGCTCTTTTGCCATTGACAAAGAACAAATTTTCAGCTCGAATAAGTCGTGAAGCTACAGGCAGGCAATTGATGTGGTATGCCATTGCATAGAATTCTGTGCAATATTAATATGTGTTAAAAATAAGAACTACTGTACCAAAGTTAACTCAGATATTTGACAGAAGCAGGCTCCTTCACAATGTACTTTAAAAAGCAAAATCTGCTCTTCCAAAACAAATTTTCTCCATTTTTTTAATGAAAAAAAAAACAAACTACAAACAGACAAAATAAACAAAAACACAAACAAGCAAGCAAACAAACAACAAAAAGAAACCAAAAAGCGTTAAAAAATCACAACCAACAAACAAAACCCAACAAATAGAACACAAATTTTATTAGCACTGTTAGGGTTTAATGGAAGATTGTTTGAAACTAGAAGATAGTTTTGAATTGAAAATGTTTTTATTGTTGCTTTTGCCTTTTTACATGCAAGGAATGGTCAGGCTGAAAAGCAGAAGAAGTAAGTACACTGTGTCCTCTTTTGAGAGCAGAGGGATTGCTGCCTCACGAGTAGTTTTGTGTATCTCTGTGGCCTTTTTTTCCCTTCAAATGTATGAAAATGCGTAACGGGTAGAAAAGCACACACCCAGATGCTACATTTGGGATGCCTTTCAACCTCTGCTTGCCCTTTTTAAAGAGAGGAACAACCAGGCATTGATGAGAGGTTCAAACATTGTCCTTTGTCAGGCAGCACAGCAGGGTACCCCCATCAAAGTCTCCCTGGGGATGTCCCCACGCCCTTCTCCTCCTCTATCCCTTCCTCTCCATCACTGCATCTTTCCACATGTGTCTTCTGCACATTCTCTCTTTTTCACAGAGTCATAGAATGGTAGGGGCTGGAAGGGACCACAGAAGATAATGGAGTCCAACCTCCCTGTCAGAGCAGGACAAAACTAGAACAGATCACACAACAATGCATCCAGACAGGTCTTGAAAGTCTCCAGAGAAGGAGACTCCACAACCTCTCTGGGGAGTCTGTTCCAGTGCTGTGTAACCCTTGCAGTAAAGAAGGTTTCTGAACTGGTGATTGAATCTGTACCTAAGTCATTGTTCAATTCCATCCCATCAGTGGCTCTTCTTAGAGTTAACAAATCAACATTAAGCAAAAAAAACCCAATCCACAAACCCACAAACAGATGGGATATAAAAGGCATAAATATTGCAAATATTTTAAGCCCGTTGCAAGATGCAAACTTGCAGTGAGCTGGGGTTATCTGCTTGCTAGTTGCCTGTACGGTCTCAGATCTATGACTTTGAGATAATGTATCCAAGCTAACTTATCCGTCTGGCTTAATTTTAGAAAATACAGAGCAATAGTTAATTTCCAGTCAGCTAGTTAACAAAACATTTGAATATTTGGATGGTTTCATCTGATAGACTGATAAGCTTGTATTTGGAAGGTTATGGAATAAAGTGTCACCCAGCAAGGATAACGAAAATTTTTAGGAACACTTCACACTCTTAACAGTTTATCTGTACAAAGAGAGCCTTGTTCTGGTATGAAGTGGCTGTATGATGTAGCTTAAGCCCTCTCACATAAACTAAAACGATCAAGAGCATATTTTCTTCCAAAATAAGACTCTAAGCACAGGTTTATATCATTATAACTGTATCCGATTAAATTTTTAAGAGAACTTCCCTGTGCAGACAAGGCTTTTGTGCAAGAAGTTCAGATTTAACCCTTCTGCTTTATCTCAACATGCATCCTATTCATTTAAGACTCGTCTTGCTGCTCAAAGACAGTGTAGCTCAGCAAATTATTCTTCCAGGTCTTCTGATTTATATGCAGTTTCAGGGTTATTGGTACAACATGCGTTGACTGCTCATCCCTTTAGCCAACTGGGTAACACAGTGAAGCAGCCAGCATTAAAGACTCCTCAGTGATTTTTCTAAAAGCAGAGGACCAAGAACTGAAAATGACTAATAAAAATGGTCAGGAAAGTGTCAAGGTCTTAGGTCTTAGACTGAAATGGCAAAGCAGAAAACAGTATTGCCGTGGTGGCTACACAACAGCTTTTGTGGAGTAAAATTATGGAATTGCATCTGCCCGGCTTCTTTTCATGGGATATCTGGGCCTGCAATGAGGCTCGCTCTTTAGGATGGGTGCAAAATCTCTTAAATGGTATATGTAGAGTCTTGGTGATGCAAATATGTTCCATATGTGTTCAAGAGTCTTCTTTGGGAATAATTCACACCAGCATTCACAATACCACCGACTCCAGAACTGGCTGTTCACGTTCATCATGTAAATTGAGATAGTGGTTCTAAATGGGGATGAATGGGACCTACCCATAGCCAGTAAATATCATCCCATCCCGAGATTCTTTTTTGCATTAATGGAAAATGCACAAATTTCTATTCTTATGTGGGAGCACTTCACTTTTCAGCAGATGGCACTGTATAGTACATCCTACTGTGCTTTGCACTTTGCTTAAAATACCCTTTTGCCAACTTGACTTGGAAAACATGTTAAGTGTGACACAGAAAATCTTTGGATGATCTGCAAAAACAGGAAACTTTCTGACCGTGCTGAGGAAGGATAGGACAAGGTTCCCACCAGAGGCAGGAAATCAGAGTACACAAAAAGTATTTATTCTGCCATAAAAATATACTTTATGAATTTATAGTGCTCTGACTCTTTGCAGAAGCTCTTGCTGTTGGCTAGAGTTGGACACAAGCAGGCAGCGACCGCTTTTCTAATTCTTCACATGCATTTCTTGGTAAAAGTTTAGTCTTTTAGCCATCTAAAGAGATAGTGCCACTTCCAACCAGCTATAGGTGTTGGAGACTGGGGTGTGGGAGACTAGCAAACATCTATCTGGAAGATGATTCTAGCTTGCCAAGGTGTATTTCCCAGGCAGTGAGTGTTGAGATCTTGGTTTGTTCTTAATCTGATAGTTAAGTCAGTGGAAAACTTTCCCAACGTGTACACAATCACTCAGAATAGCAGCTGTGTAATAAAGGAGGTTAATTCCAGTAAGGGGACTTTGGATGCTACTCAGTGTAGGGAACTTGGCACAAGTTGGTAGGAAAGCTCTAATTTATTCAAACACTCTTTGGGGCCATGAAGCAGCCTCCAATCTGAAGGGAGCAATGCCAGGAGAGAAACAATACTTTTGAGTCACACCCTCCTTTCTTCTCAGTTGTGCTTCTAGGAGGTGTGTGGATGGCTTCGAGATCCTCAGATGTTTTTCGAGTCACCACAGCAAGCTTTGCCCTTGGTACCTAAAACTAACTGGAAAGCTATGCATGAAAAGACCAATTGTTAGTACTGGGTTTGGAGAGTGATGTTCAGGGGTTTCATGGTTCAGAGGGATCTGGAATGGTAAGAAGTGTTCAGAATTGTGGTTGTAAGTAAAAGATTGTCAAAACAAGTTTTATTTAACTTCCACACGCTAAAATAATTCCAAGTTTATCTCTATGTGTTGTCCTCTCTTCATTACTCACTATTAAGAAACTGATGCTAATAAAAGACATTTGTCAGAGCTTTTGCCATTTCTGAAGTCCCTAGACCTCTTGGCTGAATAGCTGCAAACAGATTTGAAAAGAAAAGTAATAGCACCATAATTTCACCAGAAGTTATAGCTCCTATCGTGACTCTGAACCTGTGAAATTTTTGAAAGGGAAAGAATGTGTGCTGGCAATAGCAACTTGATCTGTGTTTTCAAGAGCAAGAGTTGGAACCAGGCCCCCATGGGCTGCAGGCAGAGATCACGAAAAGGATGGTCTCTGTATGCGAAACGCCGCAGTCCCTCCCGTCCCCTGCTCCATATCTCAGCGTACAGAAGTGGATTTCAAAATTAGATGCTGCATAAGTAACTTCCAGAGCTCTCATCTAATCTGCAGGCTTGTACACTTCACAACAGCTTAGGGTCTGGCCTCTAGTTTTGTGCTGTCTTTTTTTCTTCTTTCCAGGGTGCCTTCTGCCTTCATGAAAGCGTGAAAAAATATTTATTTAC
>JANHFX010022718.1:20406-30603 GCA_027560015.1 Chloroceryle amazona | reverse complement strand
CCGATGGCGATGACTTTGCTGCTGCTCCGCCGGGCCTCCTCCCCGGCAGCTGCAGCTGCTTCTCCTCCCCCGCCCCCCCGCTCAGCCCCGCGCCGATCCCCTCAGCGCACCTTTCCCCGGGGGGGGGGGCGGCAGGGCGCGATGCGGAGCGATCCGCGGGGATCTCCGCGCCCCCGGACGGGCCGCCGGCTCCTCTAGAGGGAACAGAAATGCCGCCCCCTGTGCCGCACGCACAGGAACAAATCCAGCTTCGGTGCCACCCCCCCAAAAAAAAAAATTGAAAAAAAAAATTCCTCTTTAAATCCAAAGACACGGGTTCCAGGCGCGGAAGCCTCCCCAAATCCCCAGCGGGGAGGATCGGGAAACGTCTCTTCCTCGCCTCGCCCCCCACGCCGACGGGCAGAAGCGCCGAGGGGGTCACGCCAACCGCGGCTCTCGGCGGAGGTCGGGTCCCCGTCCCTCGCCGGGCGCCGCGGGTCCTTCCTCCCTCACTGGGGCGTGAGGGGGGGGTGTCCAATCCAAGCCCCCTCCCTCTCTATTTTTTTTTTCCTCTTTCCTTTTTTTTTTCTCTCTCCTTGCTGCTGCTTTTTCACATTAGGTTTCCAGGCTGCTGAATCCTCTCGGCTTCTCCGGGGAGCGGGGGGAGAAAAAAAAAAACAAACAACACCCCGTTTGGTCTCTTCCCCCCGAGCAAAACCTGCCCCTCAAGGGAGGATTTTTCCTCGTCTTATTTTTCCTGCTCTCTCCCGCATTTTTTTTTTTTTTTTCCCCCCTTTTTTTCTTTTTCCTTCCCCCTATTGAGCTGCACCGAGGCGGCAGAGCGGCGGGGTGGGGCAAGCAGGCCCACACTGAACCCTGGGAGCGGGGCCGCTCACATGACAGCCCGCGTCAGCCCGCCCCGCCGCCGGCGCCCTCTTCGAACCGGCCCCGCTGCCGCGGGTGCTGCCGCGCAAGGGAGCCCGGGGACGGCTCGGGAGCCTCCCGCGAGGTGCTGGAATGAGCCGCCTCCCCTCATCCCCTCGGATGGTCAGTCGCGGGAGTGCCGCAACCGCTTCGGTGGCGAGAGGACTTTAAAGAAGGGCTTTTCGGGATGAAAGCGGCTGAGAAAACATTTGCAGGAGTTGGGGGTTAATAGAATTCTGAATAAATTTTAAGGGAGTCGTGCCCTGGGGGATTTTGTACTACACTTGAAAATAATGACTGCAGGAGTTACTGTACTAAACACTTGTGTGTGTATGCACTTGGACATTTTTTCAGGATGAAATATCTGAATATCTCACCCCTGACATAGAGAACAATCCTGCAGACACAGATGTGCGTGAATCAATTTTTACCAATATGGACATTTCCCGAGCACTGGGCAGCTCCCTTGCACGCACCACGACCTACAGGGCACGGGGTCCAGACCACTCCATGCAGTGTCTCTTAAGGGCTGTGGTCAGGGACAGAGTTGGGACAGAGTCACTAAGTCATACTGGCTGGACTGGGAGAGTAGAACCTGATGCGCGCAATCACTTTTACGTGTGGTTTTGCCAGTTATGTAGTTCCCTTTTGTTTTCTCAAATATTTGGGTTTTTTGAAACTTCGTTACTTAAATTACACAGTAGTTTTCATCAGCTACGTCTGGCAAAGATTGATGCTTTGCTCTTTGTAAAAACCAGTTCCCTAAAATAACATAGGTAGTTTTTCTCTACCCCCCTTGAGACTAGTGAAATACCCTTGACTATACATAAATTATTTATCCTCATTTACAAAATTCAATTATATACACCACTATTCCCATGAATACACCTTCTTAGATCATGCAGTTACTGTATTCAGAAGTACCTACATTAAAATAATTATGTGAATAGAGCAAACAACCAGAAGGTCACAGTTCGTGTCACCAGATACACATCTGTTTAGCTGCGCTTGCTGAAAGAGGGGTGGACCTCAAGAGAAACAGGAAACACCACCAGCAGCAAATCTTGGTCTTTGAGGACTTATCGGCACTTTCAGTCTATTTCTAAATGCTACCACTTTGGGATACACACACAGCTTTGGAGCCTGAAAGATTCGGAGTCAGTGGAGAGGCTCCTACTAACTTCTCCAGGTGTTTTAGGCCAAGGCAGTTTTAAAAGGTCTCAGAGAGGCTTTGCTCAGCAATGCCCAAATGGACCAGAAGCTAAGATTATAATTCCTTTTATCTTTTATTGGTGTTTTATTTATTTGTATTGTTTCCATGTAATGTATATCATTCAAATATGTTTTAACTGGCATAAAATATGTTTTTACAATGCATAAAGCACTCAGTAGAGCAGAATTCAGACTGAAAATTATAAAATCTCATAGCTTTTTTATGGTTGCAGGTATGAAGAGAATGCAGAAATGCCAGTATCTGCCACCTCATGCAGCAGGGAGTCTGCCCCAGCCTTCAGGCTTTGCTTCCAGATTGCAGCTGGGGGGGAAGGGAGCCTATCTCAGGCTCCAAACTTGAAGGAATACACAAGATAAACATTATTGCTGGAGATATACAAAAGACTCAAATCTTGGTGAATGGTGAGTGGCATTAGCATAGGGAAAGGGGAGTGGTAAATGCACCAGAGCATCCCCCAGGAAGGGAGTCACTGCTGTGTAAATGCCTTTGCCCAGCAGTGTGCACTCATCCCTATCCCAAATGCAAACTGGGACTGCCTCGGTGAGGTGAAGCTCTAACTGTTGTCAGCTACTGTGCTGGGCACAGGATTTGCTGTCCCGTGAGTTGCTTGGACAAGGCACGAGGTCGTTGAAAGAGGAAAACTCGCTCAGCTAATTCACAGAACTCCCACTTACAATAGAATTAAGAATGAGCTCCTTGTATTACAAGTGTTATTAAAGTGTGGATGTGTCAAAAGTTACAGAAAACAAAAATAAAATTCCCGAATTGTGAAACCTATCAGCAATTGCAGACTTTTTTTTTTTGTTTGTTTTTCTGAAATACAACAGGACACAAGACATACAGCACCAATCCTACTTCACAAACTCACCAAATTGCCAAGTTTGGGTTTTTCTTTCCAGTGCTGTCCTGATTGGGGAGCACCATTTGAAGAGTGAGTATACCAACACATTAGCTGTTCTCACTCTTTTTTATTTATTTAAATAATATAAAGCTACTGCTGTGTCTTTAGAATAAGCCTTGTTTCTTATTGGAACCAGGTGTATTAGCTTCCATCTTGTAAAAATCTGTGAATTTCAGTTCCACAAGACTCCTGCCATCAGAAGAGTAAGCGCAGGCAAAATCTGACCCCTAACTCACTAAAAAGTGAAGCTCACTTCTGAAGAACCTGCAGTCTTAGAAACAAATAAATGCAAAGATAAAATAACTATATGTATGGCCACTGTGCCTCTTTAATAAAAATCTATTTGAGGGTTGAAATTCTTCAAAGCAGGGTGTTAAAGGACACTGCTGCATGCTAGGCATACATATTTTAAAAAAATGCAAGTTAACATGAATGTGGCAGTAGCTGTAAGAGACATTAGAAGACTTATGTCTATTGACTCAATCCTGCACTACTTAAATTAATGGGAGATAAGAGTTTACACACAGAAGATAGAGAGCACTGCACGCTCACAGATGAAATTCAAATTCATTGATATTCTTTCTGTGTCTCAATACAACAACCTCAGTTTCTGTTGCTGGTTGGTTGGGTTTTTTTCAGTCTAAAGTAAATGCAAAGACTCTGAGACACCAACATGTATCTTAGTTTAAGGATTTCACAAAAAGAAAGCAGGGTTTGGCAGTGTGCAATAATACTCTGCTCTTTCATTTCTCAAACCAGAAAAGATCTCACAAGGAGAGCCAACCAGATAATTCAAAGTGAATGACATTTTAATGGAATATTTGTGGGGGATGTGTATTGTAAATTTTTGTGTATCTTTAATGTATTTTATTCCACTTGATAACCTTCATTAATGTTTGTTTTTTATTTTGTTTTATTTTAAGTGGCCTAACTCCTGTTACATTCTAATGAAAATCATCAGATATCTTAGGGGCTTTTTGGGTTGTTTTTTGAAAGAGGAATTGAATTGCAATTCTTTCCTCTGTTGTCCCTCCACAGGTTTTGCTCCAAAGACTACTGTTTCGTGCCTGAGACTAGGGGAAGATCTGTAACAATAGCCTGATTCTGTAAATAAACGTGTACTCTACTCAGTTGAGTAGTCCTATTGAAGTGCATAATTTATGCAGACTTTACCCTTCCCAGCCAGGACAACTATATTAGCTTGGTTAGAAAGATTTAGATAAAAAGCAGAAGTAGACTATCAGTAATACCACCAGTGAGAGAACTTGTTGTAAAGTTCATGTCCCTTAGGCTTCCCTCACTCTATAACATCAACTTCTGTCCTTTTATAATTTACATATAATACCTATCAGTATAATCATTCAAAAGAACCTCGAGAAAAATACCATCTTTTTCCTATGGTAATATATTTATTTTATATTTCACACACCATTACATGTATTTTAAGGCATTTTCCTTGTGGTAGTCTCCCTTATTGCACATGAAGATATTCACACTCGTATAGGTAAGAGACAAGGAAATACTGCTGAAAATTCACATTGTCTGGACAATGTAGATGCAGGAGGTATTCTGGGAGTTTCTGTTTTCTGAACAGCATAGACTTTGAGCCTGTTGAAAAAATGCTTCAGAGATACATCATGTCTTCCCATTCTTTTATCTTTCTAACTGAGTGGATAAAACTTTCTGCTTACAATTCTGATGTTGTATCAGTTTTACTCTCAAACTCTCAGAGTTAGGCTCTGAATTAACTCAAGTTACTCTTTGTTTTTACAGTTGATTATGAGATGCAGACCAGGATGTCCATCTTACACCACAGATGCTTTCCAAACCCTCCAGGTGACAAATATCCTTGTTTCCTATTGCTAACAATTCTCATTTGTTAGGAAGTTGAAGGTACTGAGGACTTTGGGTGCCGCAGCCTCCAGAAAAAAAGAAATGGTTAATTAAGTTTTCAGATAGGACAATTGTACAGTTCCTTATGGGCTCACACTGTCCACAGTGAACATGACCTCATAAACTTTTGGCTGTGAACTGTGGGGGTGGAGTTGTGACCAAACCAATGTGTTCATTTGATCATGATTGAGCATCCCTTAGCAACCAGAATGAAATGGCACTGCAGCTTTTGAGGAGGTTGTCAGCCTTCCTTGACACTGGAATAGCTTGTAATTCAGTTCCTACCATGGCTGAGGAGACACAGCAGAGAAGACAAAATTTGTAGTCAAGAAGTAAAAGTGATAGTGGTGATCTAGCTGTACAATTTCCTTTGTTTCTGTTTATAGGAAATAGCCTATTTTCAGCAAGTCTTTTTCATGGAAGGATACAGAGCTCAATTAATCTGGGGAACACATGAAACAAATGGTTCTTATACCAACAGCTTTATCTCTGATTTACTTTAGACTCTTTCCATTTGAAAATCTAGACTGTAAACTTTGTAATTTTCATCTCTATGATATCAGGATGAACCAAAAGAGAGCTGGGGGGGACGACAAAAACAAACAAGCAAACAGAAAAACAAAACCAAAAACCAAACAAAGATACTGTGTGATTTAAAGCTGTCAGGGCATGGATCTGTGAACAACAAACTATGGGTCACTTCACTACAAACCTGAAAATGCAGTTAACAGAGTTACAGCCATGCAGCTCAGTTATCTCCTCTCCCTAGTCCTTGCACCTGTGATACTGTTCCGCTCCTGAGAGCTTGGGTCAGAGCTGCTCATCATGTCAAGGTGAACTCCCAAGGGGAAGGTAGTTTAATCTTTTTCTCACTGAGAACCTGCAATCTTCTAATTCCCTGACAGATGAATATAGGCTATTGTAGGTAATGCTTTCTTAAAAAAAAACCAAACAACTATGCATTTTTCTCCACTCTGTAGTTCACTGGAAATTTATTACTTTTGTGTATCATTAAGAAATTAAGATTTTAGAGGTTTGGGTTTTGTTTTTTTCTGCTAAGATTTTCAAAGGATTTAAAGTACTGAGAAAAAAAAAAAAAACAAACAGTGAATGAACTTGTATTAGAAAGGTGCAGAAGTAGTTCCCCCTGTGCGTAGCACCTTTGAGAATTAAAATCTTATGCAAAAAAAAGAAGTAGCTCTAAATTTTTGTTAAGGAGCCTACATTACCCAATGCTTCGTTTTGCTGTCCTACAAATTCACAGTGCTGTGGCTGAGCAGTTTGAACAGATTTCCCTCTTTTAAAAGCAGGGATTACCTCTGCGACAAACTGACTCTTGCAGTTAAAGGACACTTTTTAATAGCAAATGCTGTATATTTTTGTGTATTGATACCTCTCTGGTTTGAAGTCTGTTAAGTTTTTAAGACTGAGAAATACAGAACTGTGGGCCTTCATCAGGGGCCACAGAAGTGATGGGTAGCTGCATATCAAATTTATCAATCTCAATGTATTTAATCCCCAGTAAATTTAGTCTTTTAGTTAGTTTTCTATAAAAGGATTAAGTAAGGTTCCTATTTAGACTTAGATCACTGGTTTTTAAATCTGCTTTGAACACTAAAAAGGCTTCCGTGGCCTCTTGTAATGACTCAGGTCTGCTGCTCAGGCTTTCCTTAGATGGAGGCATCCTCCACAAGCTATCATCCTGCAAAATCCTTTGGACTCTTAGAAGAACGAAACTTGGTGATAAAAAGGGAGACGGTTTCAAAGTCTCCAAGTTACCCTTTGACCTGCTGAACAAGGAATCCTTGAGTAATCTCAAGCCCATTTAAAGGAGAAAGAAACTAATTAAAGCCAAACAATAATCTAAAAAGGAAAAACAAAGCGAACAAATTGAAATTGGAGCAAGAATCCAATGTAGGGTTTTTTTTCAGCTGTTTCCTTTGTGGAGGTCAAACAAAAAAAATCACTTTAAAAAGCACTGAAAGGTAAACAAGATAGGAAATGAAGCTATTATCAATTAAATCCAGGGAAGGCAAAGCAGTGTCATCAAGTAAAACAACAAATTTGTCTGTCATATGGGAAGGAGTGACCCTATCTGAATGCAATGAGATGAGCATTGTCAGGAAGAAATTAATACACTGCTAATGTATTCAATAAAGAACAAACCAAAACACTTAGGTACAGATACTCCAAAACAAACAGAATGAAAAGGAGATACTTCCCTCCCTGGCAAAGAATAATTTTTCCATACAGAAATTCTAAACTTGAGAGGGATTTTTTTGTTTTAATTTTATTAAATAAAAACAAGCCTAAATTCTACTAATAGAATTAACCAAGATGTTCCTTTAAACCAAAGGAAAAAAAAAACAAAACAATCTTGCCTCCCTCCTTTCACTTCGAGGCTTTTCCTCAGAAATGTTAAAAAAGACTTTAGGGAACTCATGGAATTATCGAAAGAACACACCGAGTAAGAGCTTTTCACCTGGCAGCTTTTCTTATTTTCTTGCAGGTTTTTTTTCCCCGATATTCCTTCTCACTACTCATGCATTCTGCACTGCATTTTATTAAAAAAACCCAAAATCTTATGTAACAGAAGTAGCAGCACATCCTAGTTCCCTGCATAACACATATGGAATGCTGATTACAAAGAAAAACATTGGACCAAGTCTTTTCTCAGATTTAGTTTCAATATTTGTCAATGTTCAGAGCAGACCTACCCCCAACTGCAAACTCTTTTATAAAGAATTCTTCTGCTTTAATCCTTGTTACATTTGGGTCACAAACCCCATGGAGGCAGTAGCAGTAGAGGCTGTGTTCTCTAAATACCACGTTATAGTTAGCTCCTAAAGAAGCACAAAACTCCCAAGCCTTTCTCCCGCGGAGGGGGTCAGCAGAGGAGAAAAGGCTCTTCTTGACTTCACCTCCCCGGCACACAAGGCAGCCAAGCAGCCCAGCATCGGCTCCAGCTCCCACCAGAGCAGGGTGGGAGCTGGGGCTGAGCATAGCTGAGGCTCAGCCTGACCCAGCCTCCTCTCCAGCAGCGCGGTGAGTGATCCCTCCGCGCTAATGTTATTTATTACCGACGCTGCATTCTCATTTTATGGCACATAACAGGAAGGGGAATAAGAAGATTGTTAAAATAGTTCTTGCTAAGTTGTCACACAGGTTTTAATGTGCTATAAACATTCCTTCCCTTCTTTTAATTTTTTTTTTTTTTTTTTGTAAATAGAACGACGTTCAGGCTTTCACGCTCAAAATAACTTTACATTTGAGTGCTAGCAAACCACAATACTCTCAATACCAGGAGTCACTATTAGAGACAATCTGCAAGGAAAATAGAACTGTGATTTTGCTCCGTCTCTGCACTGCTAAAGGCCTCAAAGTGTTCTCTTTCAGAAAGGGTATTTTCTCCCATCTTTTTCTTTAGATGGAAAAACATTAAGCTGAGATGCTAGAATTACATGCAGACACAACTATAAAATAGGGGTCTTTTGTAACCTATTTTTCCTAAAAGAATCTGTCTGGCAAACTAACAGCATCGTTATTTCTTAAGTGCCTTGATGTAAAATTAGAGTGCCCCATGCACCCTAGGGCAGTTGCAAAATTTAGACCCTTTCCCAGTGTTCCAAATAAGTCTCTCTGGTGTTTTGTTTTGGTTTTGATGTTTGTTTGGAGGGTTTTTTATGTCTTAGACTGCAAAAGTGTATGTAAAACAAATTATTATCTCCAAGACTTTAGGTGTGCAATGAAGAGTTTCCCTTGTTGTTCTATCTCAGGCAAAGCCAGGAAAGGCATCTGTTGCCAGGGCTGTGGCAACCAGGCAGGAGTCAGGGTCTGAACCCAGCTCCAGGCTGGGTAAGAACCCGTGGTCCAACACTGGGATTTTGCCTCTGCCGCATTAAAACCATCAGAGGAGAAGGATTACCTCCTTCTATGGACCCAGCTCAGGGGGATGCTTGGACCTCTTTGAACCCTCACAAAATGTCAACGGAGAAGAAATGAGCATGTGGATTAATCAGGGGAACAAGATCCAGGCGACCTGATCTACTGCAGATGGTTCGATCCAGCACAACCACCGATCCGTGTGTGACCTTGGACAAGCCGCTTCCCCTTTCCGTGCCTCTTTTCCCAACTATCTTTTATCTGCCTCTCTCATATAGGTTGTAAGCTGTTTACTTCCGACATGTCTGCACAGTATCGAGAACCAAGGGGCCCTGATCTCACTGGTGACCTTTAAGCCCTTCTGCTACACGTTTCATCATAAAATAATTATTCAAAAAGGAAGCAATTTTGTTTTAAATAGTCTGTCTTCTTTTTCTTAACAGCTCTTTAACTCAGACATTCTCAGCAACATTATATGAAAAAATAGGTTCTGTTCAAAATCTTAACTGTTTTTCTTAAATGAAAACGCTGAGAAAGCTGCTAGTATTCTGTTAAGTCCTTCTCCCACAGGCCCTCCAGCAAAACCAGGGAAAGCTGGAATCGGCATGCTTACTACTTTCAATGTACCAGACAAAGATACTTTTTATTTTGAAAAAAAAATTAAAAAAATAAAATGCCTGCACATTCTCAATCTTTCTTTGTACACCACAGAGCACCAAAGAGGGCAGAAACCCAGTGCCGTGTTCTTTTGCAGGTCACCTCCAGGTTTGCTTTATGCTTTCTGGTGTTACAATAACGAATTTGTTTTTCCATTGCTCTGTGCATGCTCGCTTGTCTAAGAGTGACCTATTCGCTTCTGAAGCAATCGGCTTTTTACAGCTTAGTCTACACTATGTAAACAGAGAGCGAGCAGCACGGCTGAGCCCCTGATCCTCAGAGGCAAGGAGCACACTCCACCCTGGGACCTGAACCAGCCACCTCCTGGGTGTCGGCCCAAGTGACTGAGCTCTCCACAAGCCCAGCATGAACAGAGATGGCAATGCTGGATGTGGAGAGACCCCCTCCCTTTGCTCGGCGAGGTCACAGCTATGTCAGTGGAAAGGCTTTGATGGAAGGCCACCTCACCCTCAGAACAGCGAAGGATCCAGGGACACTTCAAGGGGCACGGGATCCAACGGTTTTTACTCCGCCGCCACCACCTCTGCCTCCTTCAAGCTGTGGCTCCTCTGCCAGTCCGTAAATAAGAACAAGAGCCAGTAACCCACCCTGCCCTCAGCCAGCAGCCCTGGGGTGACTGGGGACACCTATCTGCCCTGCACTGTGAGGCACGTGCAGAGTCTCTCCTGGCACCGGCTCTCCCAGGCTACAGGCAAGGCCTCCTGCA
>JANHFX010022718.1:9510-20306 GCA_027560015.1 Chloroceryle amazona | reverse complement strand
TTTCCCTCCACAACTGTTTTTAGCTTTACAGGCAGTGCCCAGAAATGCTCAGAAAGGTCAAGAATTCCTCACTTGTGCTCCTGGGGCATGAAAACAGGCAGCCACAGAAAGGCTACTGACAATCTGTTACCAATTCCTTTTTCCAGGTTGCTCAGTTGGGAAAAGCAGGGGCTGTAGACCAAGATAAACTGATTTTTCATCACCCAAACCCAAAGCTACCTTCTGTGGGAGCAAAACTGGCAGACTCCCCCACTTGGTCCAGAGCAGAACAGCAGATGCCAGGGAACATCCTTCTCTGCTCCCTGGAAAGATGATGATTGAGAACTTTTTCCTGCATGGCTTCCTTTCACACCCTATATATAAAATACACAGCCCTACATTTATTCTGAAAAACTCTCTCTATGAATTGGTGTTACTGAGGGATATATATACTAACTCTATACATGGGAGAGTTAAGGAAGACTTGTCCAAGGAACTACTTCCAGAGGAAGTGCTGGGCAGCCACATTATTTGTTTTGTTTAAAATGATTTCAAGCTCGATAATGTCTCTTTATCAAAACTACACATGTGCTGAGCATGCACAGTGCTGTGTATTGCGGGGCATACAGGAAAGGGTGGATTTAATTTATTTCTTTATTATGAATATCGCAGTGCTGTAAGGAGAATTCTGGCTGAGAGGATGAAATAAAGCCAAACTTTCAGAGGATAGTTTGGGGCCTGAGGTTCCTGTGCTGCCTTTCTGAATTCAGTCTTAAATTCTGTATTTCTAATCCTCTCTTATGTCTGGACCATCTCATGAATGGAAATGTGTATTATTAGACAGCTGAGCGAGTACCTCATAACATTTGTCATTAATATTCATTTGAATGAAAAATTGGAGTTTAAGCTTCCTGGTTTTGCTTTCCTTTGAGTGAGGACACTAGTGAGGGAGTTTATAAATTCACAGTTCTGGCAGGCAAAAGGGACCAAGGAAATTGTGACACAACAAAGATAGTTCTCTGTCAAAATGATAACCCCATCTTATTTTGTGAACATCATCTTGGCTATAAGATTTGTTTATATTTATTTGATATCATGGTGGATCAAACCATTCATGTTACTGGACAGATTCCATACCTATTGGAATGATGATGGCCACAAAGAAACAGAGCCACCATAATCTACCAGCACAGACAGTCTCCCATCTTTCAGCCTAGAAATAAGAAGAATTATTCTCCACTATAAAGACTGACTTGGAAGGAAAAATGGGAGCTAGAAAGAATGGACTTCAGACTCTCTATGAAAGGGACTGCATCAGCCCATGCTGGCCAAGCTAATCAGAGGGAAGGCATGAAGAGCTGATGGGTATAGGGCCAGTGACCCAACTTAAAACACACAAGCTACAAGATCAAACTATGCAATAAAGACTTGCACTAATGCTTTTTTCAGTGATCTGCATATGCTTAGCACGGTTTAAGAGTAAAGTTAAAAAGGCCAAGAAGTTCCTTGCCCAAGGATGAATAAAGGAATTCCCATTACCAGAGAGATGAAACTGAGATTATATTATGAAATAAAGAATGTGAGGCGCTGAAGCAGTGTTTTCTCTGGTTAAACTGGGCTGCAGGATCTTACTGCCCCAAAGAGTATCCTATAGGAGGTCTCTTTATAGAGGCATCGATGTTAAATGTGTGCTCACACAAAAGGTGGTAAAAGCTTAGAGATTCACCGGCTGGATACAAACACTCCAAACTGGTCTGCATGCAGAGAATATGATGGGGGAAGTAGTGATCTACCATGACTTAAGACCTCCTGCCCTAGTAACAATTATGTAATTGTTACAGTCTCTTCATACCTGAGTAAGAAATCTTTTTATTGCATCAAGTTCTCATGTCTAGACAGATACACATCATGAATGAATCACTACTGACTAGCTTTGAAGACCCGAGCTGAAGAGCACTCCATGGTGTAAGCCACTATCTGGACACATCAACACTTATGGAACAATTTTCTGGAGACAGTTCTTTCGGTAAATTACCCTCAGGTACACTGGCTGTGAGAAACTCTGGTTTTCTAGTAGTATCCTTAAAGGACTATGAAAGAAAGCAATACAGGCTTAGCAAGGGAACTTCTTAATCATAGAGACCTGAATCTTAAAAATAAACCCCACCGCCAAAAAAGGTGAATACAGAGCTAATAAAAACATGTAAGTAAGGAACAAATACATGGAAAACAGGCTTGAATTCACCTTTTGGGCTGATTATGCCTCTTCTAGCAGCAATGAGTCTGCCACTGCTCTCTCTAGAAAGTTTTGCTTTTTTGTGAGAGAGGGTCTCTTCCCTAAGCAATTTGATCCCCTCTTTGCTTTGGTTTCAAAGGTTCTTTGTTTGTCCTATCCCAAACTGCTAATCAGCTTCTCTGCAAAATGGTCACTGTCTTACAAAATACCATTCCTCAGTTATTCTGATTGATTCCCAGACTTTGTCCTCTTGGAGGTGCTCCTCTCCTTGGCAAGGACATAGGGCATCTCCAACATGGGCCTATATTTTAATTCACCACAGACATTACAGCACAGGGTGAAGGATTTGGTGAAGGTTAAGGTGTTCTCAAAACCACAGTTTGACTCACATATGCCCCCAAACAATCATACATTAGCAATTATAATGATATTTAATTAAAAAAAAAAAGAAATATGTTGCTGTTCTTACAGATAAGAATCTATAGAAATACTTGTATAGGTGCCATGAACGTCTATTTTTCAAGCTACTTTTTACCAAGGGAATATTTGACTACCTCACCTACATTACTTGAATCCTACTCTAAAATGAACCTCTTTGAAGTTTTCTTATTAAAAAAGCTTTAAAAATTAAGCAGTTTGAATTATTTTTCTATGAACCATATAATCTCCTTAAGTTGTAAAACGTTAACTTCAGATCAAGTCATTCCACTTGAAAAAGGCAATGAAAAAAGTAGTAGATTCACACATGTCGCCCTACATTTTCTCTAAATGTAACATCTAACCCCTGACTGTTACAATTTTTCATGGTAAAGCTTTCCGAGTGTTTATAGCCAACAGACTTTGGCTTTTATACTGGCAAGTCTGTTATATAAATGTCACTCTCATTTATATCCTCAGTTATAACAAAGTCATTAATGCAGCTGATTCCTATGAAACCTCATATTTTAGCAACTTGTCGTAGCTCTGGTACTACATAATGTAAATGTATAAGAAACTTCTACTTGGAAGATGCTACTTTTTTTTTTTTGTCTTTTCAATCAAGCGTAGAAGCTAAATTCTTGCACTATTCTTGATAGGACCATCAGTTGTCAAAGTGTTATGTTTTATTTTCAGAGAGCCACGATCACCTAACTACATTTTGTAGCTGCATACAAATTATTTTGTAGAGCACAGCTATCAAATGTTTGGTACAGATGGACTGAAGAAATGAGGCTGGGCTGTGGCTTGGATCCTAAGGTCCCACAAGATGAGAATTCAGGTTTGGATGCCCCAGCACTGAAATTGCTCTTCAGAGATTCCATCACTGTTGAAACCAGAACCCAAAAAAACCCTCCCCTCCTGGTTTTTAATCCTGCTGAAACCCAAATATTGGAAACAGGTTAAAATCTATGAACTAACATATCTGGCCTCTTGCCATGTGCCGTATTAAGATGCCATATTTAGCTCCTCATTTAGCTCCCCTAATACTCAGGCATTTAACCTGTTCCCTCCAGTCCTTTCAACCGCTTCCAGTGCACTACTAACCAAAACGGCTTTCACCCTTCTATTTCTTCCTTCCATCCCTGTTCGCTGTTTTGTATACAATTAGAGCTGCTATCCCATGGCACTGGGAAAAGTGACTGTTAACTTGTGCTCCCTCTACTGTCTGATGAGCTTTGCAGCAACATAGTGCGAGGAAACGGCAATTTCTTCTTGGCAGAACGATCTACTAAAGTCACTCTGTTACACTTATGAAAATGCATACTTAGCATATTAAGGTCCTAAACGTATAGATCCTCAGCTAGAATATCACTTATGCAGAACTCCATAAAATATGGATATTTTGTCTTCCTCTGCTGGGACTGACTAGTGTAAGATGAGATGCTTCATGAAGCAACCATGGCATCTAGGATAAAATACTTTAGAACGGTCAAGCAGTCACAACTCCCATCAAGATCAGTGTATCCCACAAATACCTAGGTTTGTCCTTCCCTTAAAATGGCCAGTCCCTTTCAGTTCCAGTTGTTAGAGCAGACAAGTCCTCAGTAAGAGAACAGGAGGCTGAGTTCCAAGTTCTGACCCAGGGATTCATGCTGTGCTTAGACCTACAGCTTTGGCTTGACATGGACACTCACTCCTTTTTTTTTTTTTGGTCATGGAAAAAGCATTTTTGTGTTTTACACTGGCAGTTAGCAAGTGTCCATAAAGTGGGGCGAGGAGGAGGAACAGGAAAAGACCTGGTGACCCTTCCGCTATTTCTCTTCATGAATGTGGATGTTTCTCCCTGCTTTTTACAAGACAGATGAAAATGAAGACAGCTTTAAATTACAATTAGAAGCTCCCAAAGACATCTATGAAGCACAAAACAGAATGAGCCTTAGAATCAGCCCTGTCAAAAGATCAAACAGTAAAGCACCACAGCTACTTACAGCTGGAGAGCAGGACTTCTGCATTACTTCACCTACATTTTGATGTGGCTCACACTGATGAAGACTAACAAGTAGTATCCTCTCCATACAGTGAGGAGCATCAACTAACAAATGACACCATACATTTGTGATTTTTTTCAGATATGATCTGACCATAGGGCCACTGTGGACGTGCAGAACAAATTATATGCACAAATACCATTGGTCTGCTCATCCAGCCTCCTAGACAAGAAGGCCATCTATGCCAAATGGATGCATTATGTTGGACACATCCTGAAGGCATTTGATTTATTGTGCATATGGTACACAAAGACTGCCTTCATATTTATATGTGATTTTGTAACAAGGTCACATTTATGAAGAAAATGAAACAAAATGCAAACACACAAAGCAGTGAAACCTCTTCTCAGTATTCTTGAAGGACCTCTGGTATAGCTTGGATGTGAAGCAAAGAGGTAAGAGACTCATGACATGGACCCTGAAAAGGTGTAGCATAAGACCACTAGTAGAGACTAAAGAATGCAAATGGATGCAACAGCTGAACAATACTATCCAGTTTTGGTTTCTGGCCATTCCTCATGGAAAGTGGGTCAGTCAGTTTCTAAAGATTAGTTGCAATTTGCCTGTTACATGGTCCTTGACACTGCTACTGAAGCTGCTGCTTCTGGGAAGAAGCCGGTGGCAGAACAATTTGTGCAAGAGGTTAGTTTCCAGCTGATGACAGAGGTTTAAGGATACATCTCTTCACTTCTGTTGAAGAGTCTATTTTCGGGGCTAGGAGTATGAAGAAGGGCTGTGGACAGCCAATTACCTAAACAATTCTCTTGAATCCTTAAGGGCATGGAGTACTTTGTCCCTCTACTTGCTGGAGCACTCAGTGCCCACAGTCCGGGTGCTGTGTCTATCCTTCCCATGAGTGATTCAGCAGCAAAAAATATTCACTGTTATTTAGCAACGCAGTGGTCTACAGACTTGTCTTATGACTCAGAGAATATATTGGGTGCAGACTTTTTAAAGAAATGATCAATAGATTATGTCCTGCATTAAAAAAAAAAAAAGAAATGAAAAAAAGAGAAAAGCACATGAGAATAAAATGGATGAAGTGGAAGATACCTTCATGCTGTCTTTAGAAATAACCACTTTGACTGATTACTTTCAGAAATACTTAATTAATATTTAGGGCATCATGGATTAAGTGAAAGGTCTACACTGGATTCTGTCTGAAATGTCTAAAAATTAAGCTTTTAAGTCTTTGTTTATGTTGGCAAGTAACCTGCCCGAGTATAAAAGCCAAAGGTATGATTGACTACCTCACAGAGTGTACAACTGTTACACTAAATAGGTATTTTGAAATTCACATGCTTACAGAAGAATCCTTAAATATACTTTCTTACATACCTTAAAACAAACATAATTTAGGACATATGTCCTGTTTTGTTACTGTATTTAACTGTACTTTAAGAATTAAATCTACTTTTCCTTAAACAAAGATCTAAAACTTCAACTTTAAGAGTATGGAGATCACACAAATCTCTCTCGTTGTTTTCAACACTCAGATAATACCCATAAATCTTTATAAAAATCAAAGCAGTAAACACTAACATATTAGCAGTATATTGAGTCCCTAGACACAAAAGGCATTCCTGATATTGTCCAGAATGGAAAACTTCTGCAAGTAAAATTCAAATAATAAGTAAATCCTGTTTCATTGATTAACTGTGCCTGTTACTTTCTTCTGTCTGCTTTTAGATACTGGAAAAGATGATACTAACATTGATTTTCTTCTGCCTCCTCTAGTACTGTGTGGGACAAATTTACAGTGCAAATTCATGCAAGCCAATTTTTTGGTAGTATTTCATATTCATCACAAACATTCAGAATTGGTCAGCAGCTTTCATACTACCTGTAGTTAGAATTGCATATCAAATCCGGCACTGTGAAGACCGTGAAGTTAAAACAAGTGAGATAGTTGTTAAAAAAATCTGTTATGGATTACTGCACTCGGGTTTCCTGAGTTTCTAGGTGAGCAAACCAACCGCCCCACCACTGCTCCTGGCTCCCTTTTATTTTCAATGTCGTTGCCAGTTGATTGCACACACCAGTGACACACCTTCTTAAATCCTTCACAGGGGCTTTGCAACGGGTTTGTAACTTTGATTGTTTCTTAGTAAGCACGTTGATGTTCCTCCTCCTCCCTCCTAAGTGCTCAGCTTCACTTTTCATTTGCAGATGGAATATAGAGCCTCTTTCTACAGTGAAGAAAAAAAGAGGATACAGTCTTACAAGCCCTTGGCAGTGAAAGGAATCTCACACAGCACTTATTTTAAGAGGTGAGGCTCTCGTATTGCAAAACTGGCTAGAACTAGAGAAGTCAGAGGCATCCTGTAGGAGCCCATTTCTGCAACAAACTTAACAATTATATTTTGATCAGAAGTCAGTCACAGTTTCTACTTTCATTTGATACACTTGAAGGCACTCGCAGTTCTGGGAACTAAATTCAGATTGCTGAACAAACCCTTTTGCTGCACATTTTCTCCATAATGTGCGATATGAGTTCTTCATATGCAAGTATAGTGAAGGAACCAGATAAAGTTGATGCTCAGGAAGGCTGAGTTGGTGAATCAGTTTTCAGAAGCACACAAAGACCAGATTTCAAAAGGCACCTTTGTATCTAAAGATACAGGTAGATCTCTAAAAGGGCTTCCAGATGGCTCTATAAGGTGGATCTATTTGCAATACCTACCAGAGTATTTGCAAAAGAATCCCATTAGGAACTTTTTGGTCTTTTTAGGCAAGTAAATACTCCATGTTATACAACTTAGAATCTACGTTTTATTTTTAAAGGATGTGCACACAACTCAGAAATGTAAGCTTCCAGGTACACCAGTTGTTGCAGGAACACATGTTCACACTCCCTGGGCCGTGGCGGCCACCAGCTGAGAGGGGCTGCTGATGTCCCTGGCAGGCTTTTTGGAGCTGTACTGCAGGCTTTTGAGCTCTTTCCCTGGATTCAAAGAGGGGAGGATGACTGTTTAGGACTGTTCCTCCTTTTGTTTGCGTATTTCAACCAAGCACCCACAAACAGGTACTTACACATGCATGATATTAATGCACAACAAATGGTAATGCTGTATATTTAATATATCTAAACAGAAAAGCACCTGCCACAAGGCACAGAAATCTCACTATTTCAAAGTACTATTTCTGACCATTCAGCGATTGCAGTTGGTATTCTGTGTTTATTCAGCTTTTCACTTCCATTTTTTTACCTAGAACAAACATTATAACTCTCATCCCTCTGAGCAGTAAGCTGTGCCTTCCTTTTCACGAAGGATCACTGCAAATCTTCTAAGTGATATAATAAAGAATGCATCTTATGATGCATGGATATTTTTGTTTTTCTCAGGCCATTATTCTAATAAAAAAAATACATGTATGTGAATATATCTGAGCTTGAAATAAGGATTCACACACAACTGCAAGCACACTAAGTCCATCTGGAAGGGACTCAGTGATCCCTCAACCATCCAAGCAGCAGGACCAACGTTCACACCCAGGCCAGATGCACATACATAATTCTACAGAAATCTGTTTTATTCACAAATATTATTCTGCAGTAGTTATCTTATGTGAAAATGTTCTTCTTGAGGCCCTCATCATTTTCAGATTAAAGAATCCAAAATTAGTTGCAAGACCTGTACACATTCACTCTAAATCAAAAAAACTATGTATAAATTTAGCCATATAGTATCCAGCCAAAAGCCCACAAACTGCTCTGAACATTTTTATTCTTTTTTTTTTTTTTTTTTGCCAGCTATCTTTTGCAAAGCTGCCATCTTCTGCTTTCTTGCACATTCATGGTTTTCAGGGGGCTCTTGTTACTGCTGCCTTCTCAGATTACAATTTCTTTTGTGTTAATTAAGCTGAAAAATTGAAAGAATGTCGCTGACTCTACAAAGAACACAAAACAGGCTTGCTTGAAAAGCTAAAAATAGATTGTTCTGTTCAGAAGACAGACGACTCAGTCTTCAAACTATTTGTACAATGTGAATTAATTGCAGATGGCCAATTCATTTATTTAGACCTCTGTGACAGAAATGAAAGTGCTACTGCAACTGATAATGTGCATAAAGCTCCTTTCAGGTAGCTGGGACTAGTTAAAAACCACGAGGTAGCATATTGTTATTTGCTGGAAGTCAATTTGTCAAAAAGTTTTTGATCTGATTCTCTCTCCAGTCTCTCAGCCTCTCTCCCAACAGCGCAGATTTAAGATGTGAGAATGACATGGGCAAACTACAAGTTACAATGTCCTGCTCACATTTACTTCCAGCATTCACGGTATATGTTGTAAATCAGTGACATTCCTGAGATTAAAATTACATTTTATGATGTAAATGTTGTAACAAAACCCACCCAGATTATTTAACTTCTTTGAAATTAATGCCTTTTTTTATGCCTCAGTATTTGTTTTAAAAAGTATTTTAATTTTTCTTTTTTTTTGGTCCTTCTCCTTAAAAGCAAAAGTTTAATTAAAAAAAATAATGTTATTGATTTAATGGGAGAGAATTCAGGAAAACCCAAATGGAAGCTGATACTCCATCCTGGCTTTTATTGTTAGATAAACGGAAGGCTTCCAAAAATACCATCTATTAGACTAGGGTCTATAAACTGTAGCTGTGAAATAAAAATATCACTGAAGTAGATAAATTGTTTGGGACACAGAATGATCTGTACTAGAACTTTACAGCAGATCCTGAACAGCACGAGGCCTCCTTTGTGCTAGAAAACTAGAAACGTTGTCATTTGGGAGTCTAAATAATGCCAAGAAAAAGAAACTAAATATCGGAGTCCCTTTTCTCCAACTCCAGTGTCTCTCCTTTGCAATTTTACTACTTTACAGTCTCTAAATCCCTGTTTGCAGTCTTGCTGACTTGAAAAATGTGCAAAAGTTGATCCACACTGGGTCTGAGCTAGGGCTGCAAGAAAACCTCCCAGGAAGTTTCAGGTGGTATGGTATCTGGCATGCTGATAGGATCACAGATACTATGTTTTTCTATTACTTTTTTTTTAAAATAACACAATGTTCTTGTCTGCATTTCAAAGTATTTATATTACATCTTAAAATCTTTAAATCAAGACTGGTGTTTTTTTAAAAGGAATTAAGTCTTATATGCCAAAAATACAACTTGATGCAGAACTGAATTAAATCTTCTGCCTAGACAAACGATCACAATCTATAAAAATTAAAATACCAATCCTCTCCACTGTTAAGGCTCCTTCTGAAATACTTCTTATAAAGTAAGTTAAGCTTATTGGTTATCACAGATTTAACAGGGGGCAGAAATCATCCTCCACCCTATATTTTAAGCTATATTCCCTTGATGTGACTTCATCTGAACTCCCACCAAGGTCAGGGGAAACAAATGGTTTTCAAGCAATACAAAACAGGCTATGCAGTCAGGCTACAGTATCTTCTTTCTGGTTTTATGGACTACCAAACAAAAAAGTTTTAATAGAGCTACAGGTTTCCTAACATGAAACAAAACCTTTTGCAAAGAAAGAAACTTAAAGGATGCCTCTCAAAAATAACCTCCTTTCTGCATGCTTCAAAATGTTTTCATAGTTTTTCTCAAAATACAGGTGATACCTGAGGTAGAGCAGAGCACAATAAAGCTGCTAAATAACAAAGGTCACCTGCCTGCAACTACATCTATAAAATAAGTTGAGCTATTCCATCGGTTCAATTCAGACAGAGATTTACCGAGGCCAAGGTGATGGGAAGGGAGACACAAGCTATACACAAGCCATTTCTGCTCAAGTCATGAAGGTGCACATGCCCCCACAATTCTGGTGGAAAACTGAAATTTCTTGGCCACACGTGTAGCAGAGGAACCTGCTGCTGTCCTTCAAGACATGTCGTAAGGAAAATGCTATTGGGGAAGCATCATCAGGCAGCCAAACAACCATGTACTAATAATGATGAGATGCTTGAAAAAGAGCCACAAAGCTCTTGGTGTTTTGGGCTTTTTTGTGTGTGTGGCTGTTTTGGCGTTTTTGGTTTTTTTTGGGGGGGGGGTGTGTGTTTTCGTTTGTTTGGTTTGGTTTTGTTGGTTTGGTTTTCTTTTCAAACTTAAAACAAATATAAATGAATACACTCCCTGTCCAGCAGCTCT